>JBCNJP010013341.1:0-12502 GCA_039602395.1 Deinandra increscens subsp. villosa
ATGAACAATTACAATCAGAGAAACACTCAGAAACACAACACAGAGAAACACCTTGAAAACACACACTTAGGAAATCTCACACGCTCAGAACTAACTAGTTACAAAGACCAAACGTATATTTATACCCAGCTGGCCGAGCTTCGGCCGAACCTCAGGTTCGGCCAGTCCGAACTTCAGGTTCGGACCTAGATCGGCCAGACCTAGTTTGACTTGATCTTGATCGTGCTTGATACTTCACACGACGCACATATCAGGTATCAACAGAATTAATTACCTTGCTCATTCATGGACGTTTTAGGGCTAACTGAGGAGTGCAGGCTCCAACTCAAGATCTGAGTTAATCTTTTTTCTAATTTTATTTTGTTTACTACAAAATGGGTATATATGATATTGTTAGTGATTTACACGGTCAGAGTTTAATAAAATTTAGAAGGGTGTATATAAAATTTTGAAACGTTTAGGAAGATATATGATAAATTGCTCCCGAAAATCAAAATAAACATACCTTTGGGTCAACACCGTGAGAACCATTTCCAGCCAGAGAAGCACCGCTAATTTAAAAAACAGCTCCCCTCCATCTAGCATTTGACACAAAACGAAACCAATAGAAAATAATGAGATCAGTTTAAAGCATTTTAGAATTAATTATCATTAAGAAGAAAGCTGACCTGGCAGTGACCATATGCTTATCACTTTCCTGCAGGAAAGCCATAGATGAAAACTAATATTCATATATTGAAAAGAGTGTATAATCAATGTCTATCCACCTTGTGTCAAGGAGCGATGATTGAAAATTAACTTAGGTGAATATATGAGTATACCTCACGAGCCATCAATCTTTCAAGATAACAGGAAGAACATGAGCTTTTGACAAAAAAATAATAATAAATCATCAGCACCTGGTTGATAATCTGATATAATAATATCATATTATTATTATGTACAACTGTAGTGCAATTAACAAAGACCGTATGAGCTCATTCAGTAATACATGTCACTAACCATCATATTTATATGTATTATAAACAGATCTGTATTTAAACTGATCAGATTAGATGTATTCAAATTTATATGTGTAATAACAATAATCTGTATTATAAACAGATCAAATTATGGAAAGATGTCAGGTTAGTGACATTGCACTAATATTATAAGATTATTTAAAATTATGCAAGATTATTAGTGATATGGGTTAATATCAGATAATTTAATTTCATTGTGTATAATTTACTCTTATATAATATTGTTATGAAGTCAAGGTTATATATGTATATACTAAAATAAGCATCGGAGAATAAAAGACTTGCAAATAAGAGGTAAATGAAATTGAACTTACCAGGTAGACCAAAGAACTCCTGGGTAAATGAAATGCAAGCGCGAGTTTATAAGCTAATTCTTGATAATCCTACTGAAAAGTCGGAAGATTTAAGTGAGATTAAGGTCTTATAAGCAATTAAGCATATAAAAACCAAAATAATATACTTTTCATATATCCAGTAGGTGTTAATTAGTTGCTAAGTTGCAGGTTTGCTGCTGTATTTTACAGTAATTTGTTGCCCCAACTAATTTGACCACACACCAAAACTCAACCGTTTGACCATCCAACTGCCCCGTTTTACCAGCCCTTAGGTCGTCTCCATTAACTTGGTTGTTTGAATCTTCCAATGAATCCAAACCAGTTTATAAGAACATGCTGCAGTAGTATAATGAATAGAAACTAAAACACAAAAACACCCGTATGAACTTTAGCTGACTGCCCATCAGTAGACTTGGATACAAACCACTGAGCGGACCGTGGTCAATGCCAGCTATTGAATCATAGTATCCATCAAGGCACCCATTAACTTTGGTTTCTAATAGAAACCCCAAATCTTTTGCTTTGATGCTAAACTGAAACAACACATAAACATAGCAAACCAGATCTAGCATGTATGGATTATAACTACTTCAAGCAGAAGAAATGAAACAATGCTATATACTTTACCCTTTATGCTAAGTCAGTTGGTGTACTCTTCTTCCATAAAAATGGCTCCAAAAGAATTTGAAGCTGTAAAATTTTCAAGCAAACCTAATAATTTATACATATTGTAATCACAAATCATCAACTTCTGCCACCAAGTTAAAATACCCGGGGGAATAGGTGAGTTTAGTTATGCTATCACTCAAATCAGTATCTTAAAGCTTCAGTTATGGAAATGAACTCAAAACAGAAGAGCACATAATTAATTATGAAACCAATCCACATAAAACAAATTCAATACCTCAAGATCCCTAACCACACCAACACGTTGCCTAACATTAGCCGAAACAATCTTCATCAGTAGGCAATCCCTGTTGTTTTAGGTGTCAGCGAAGTGTATGACTACAAAAAAAAATTATGATTACACAACATACAACTACTAAAATCTTAAGAGAAAAAGATTGCCTGAGATGGATAAGACCTTTGAAATTGTACCATGAACACCCAAAATCACCCAACAAACCCAAAAACCAAACTATTGAAACACTAAGAGGGAGAGAGAGAGATCATTGAATTCGTATGAGATGAGAAAAAGAAAAGGAGTGCCCAAAAATTGCTATCAAGGTTGTGCTAATCAAATTTTGGTACAATTTTTAAAATTGCTGATTAGTTCTTGAAGCAAAAAATAAAGAAATTATAAAATAAATCAAAAGAGAAATCGTACCAGATGCTTGCGCCGAGAATCAATAGAACATAAACCAGATTTGGGAGCAATGCCCATAAGAGAATGGAAAAACAACATTCACACCTGAAGATTGTGACTGCAACCCTACACACCATCGATCGAGAACCGATTGAGACAGATGAAGAACAACGAATTGTGCGGAAGCATACCTGAAATCAACAGACGTAGAAGCATACCCAAAATTGACTGACGTAGAAGCATACCTGAAATCGATAGGTTTGAGAAATTCCAACACAAAGATCATCGTTATCAGCTCGCAAAACACAATTGAATCACTGGCTACCAGGCAATCGGAACCCCTAATCCAGCCATGAAAACCGATTAACACCACCAACAACATCCACCATCGCAGCCTGATATGGATTTCAGAGTTAAGATATTCGGATCGAGGCCATATCAGCGATGTGTGAAAATGGGGCAACGTTGAACGGAGATCGTAGATGGGGAAGTTCTGTCGAGATAGAGAGAAAGTTTAGAGAAAAAATGGTGGAGAGAGGCAACAAAAATGTGAATTGTGAAATTTGTGAAGTAAAGCATGTGGCTACAACCCCCATAAGGTTAATTGCAATACAATCGGGGAAGGTGGGTTCGGGGGAGTTCGGTGGGTTCGGTGGCTTCGGGAACACCATTGCCGGTGTCTGGGGGTCACCGATCGGGGATGCAAAGTGGGGTGCCGAGACCGATTGTTTGTGGACGGGAATATAGCCGTTGGTGGTGCCCCCCCCCCCCCCAAACGGCTATATCCCTTTATTTAAAAAAAAAAAAAATTTCAAAATCCAACCATTTTCACCCTATAAATACCCACCCCTTCCAACCTTTTTCTCACACTTTTTAACTACTCACTCTCTCATTTTTTAAACACTACCACCCTTCATTTTTTAAAAATGTCTTTCACATCCGGTGAATCGTCCGACGAAGATGCCGCTTTTTTCGGAAAAATGATGTTCGAGATAGCTCAAGAAGAAGAAGAAGCCGAGAGTTCAAAGCCAATTCGAACACGCAAGACGATTAAAAGAGAACGTCAAGAGGCTCACGATCGGCTCTTTAACAACTATTTTGCGGAAGGGGCTCTATTCGAAGATAAGTTTAAATTCATCCGACGAAGACGAAGACGACGAAAGTGATCCCGAAAATTTCTGAAATTTTTTTTAATAAGTAATTTTAGGACTTTTTTTTTTGGATTGAATAAGTAATTTTAGGACATTTTTTTATTTGTAATGTTAGGATTTAATTTTTATTTATAAAATGTATTTGTTTTTATTAGTATTTTATTTTAATTATTTTATTATAAAAAAGTGATTGGGGAAATGGGGAAGGGGGGAAACCATTACCCACAAAATGGGGAAAAATGGGAAGAGGTGGGGAATGACGAGGTGGCACCAAAAATGGAGTGGGGAATTGGGGAAATGGGAAGGGTATTGCAATTAACCTAAAGCAGGTGGTTGCTCCCGATAAACAATCACCAGCTCCCGATAAAAATTGAAATTTTAAATTCAAATTCGTTTAAAATCTGTCTCATGACCGCTAAAACCTTTGTTTTTCAAGGGCTTGTTTCTTTGACTTGTACATGTTGCTTATAATGTGTAAGCGTCTTAAAATTAAGACAATCAAGATTCTCTCTCCAATATGCATTATATATAGTAATAGATATATTAAATCCCTTAGAATAGCTTAAATTAATCTGATAGACTGATAGTAATTCTCCCAAAAATCAAAGACATGAACAGATTAAAAATTAAGGGTCTGTTTGGTATGAGATAATGTAATGAGCGAGAGAATGGAATTGTCGAAGGAATGAAATGGATTATTACCAATCCTATGGTCCTGTTTGGTTACCATGTAAAAATGAAATAAATCATTGTTTCGTATTGTTTGATGATTAGTAGAAGCGAAGTAATCGAATATATACTAATATTTCCATTTAAAATTAATATATTTGTTATATATTTTTCTTTTTTTAAATATATATTTTTTTATTTTTTATTAAATAATTTAATTTATATTTTTTTATTTTATTTTCTATTTTTCTAATTTAATTTTATCTTTATAATTTTTTTCGTTTTTATTTATTCTTTTATTTTTATTTATTTTTATTTTTTATATTTTTAGTTTATTTTTCCTTTTTTACTTTTTTATGTTTTCCATAAAAATTTTAAGAAGAATTTTAACCGGAAAAAAACTTTCATTCCATTCCTTGAAGGAATCGAAAAAAAAACACCTCTCACCTATGGAATGAAAATCTTTAAAATGGAAGGAATCGCATTCCTTAAGTAATGGTCCATTCCATTCCAATGTGTTACCAAACATGTCATTTTTCATTCCGATGTAATGACTCATTCCATTCCACCCTCCATTTCTGCATACCAAACGCTACCTAAATCCTATATCAAAAATAATTATAATCACTTAAACCTAATACAAATTAACCATCAACAAGTTGGTGACCCGCCCTTGCTTCGCGACGGGCTACCCATTGCCTGTCAGTTTAAGTCAAAAAGTCGGAATCTAAAAGTATACTAAATAACTAAATTAGAAAACTTATGGAGTATAAAACATAAAAGTCTAAAAGTTTTGTGTTCAAAGTGTAAAAGTATAAAAATCATACTAAAAACGAAAGTATAGTAAGAAAATTTTTAATGTATTGAAAGTATAAAACTATAAAAAAGTCGTGGCCAATGTCGAAAACTCTAAAAGTCTAATAAAAACGAAAGTAAAAAAGTTAAGGGTATAAAACATAAAAGCTTAAAAGTATTGTGGTGAAAGATAAAACTATAAAGGTATACTAAAAACGAAAGTAAAAAAGTGAAGTGGTATAAATGTAAAAGTCTAATAAAACTATAAAAAAAAGTTGTGATCAAAGTCGAAAACTCTAAAAGTATACTAAAAACGAATGTATAAAAACGGAAAATTGTGAAAGTTTCATGGCCAAAGTAGAAAACCACAAAACTTAAAAAAAAAGTTAAAAAGTTAAAGGGTAAAAAACGTAAAACTATGAAACATATGTGAAAACGAAAGTAAAATGTAAAATTGTGAAAGTTTCGTTGCTAAAGTAGAAGACCACAAAACTTAAAACAATTTTTTTTAAAAGTTAGGGGTAGAAAACGTAAATGTATGAAACATATCTGGCTAAACTATGAAAACTTAAAGTTTATTATTAAGTTTAAAAACAAAACAAAGTGTAAAAGTTTAAGGGTAGAAAATGTCAAAGTCTCAAACTCTTGTGGCCAATGTATGAAACCCAAAAACTTTACTATTTCTTTCCAATTCCAATATATATATATATATATATATATATATATATATATAGGGTTAAGTTCAAATGAGAACCAATTGCTTTTGAGAACTTTTAAGAACAATTCCGGGCTACTAATTTTCAAGGGGAAGCCACTCAAATTCATGGGGGGGGGGGGGGGGATTTTTCTTATATATAACTAGTGGCTCAGAATGGTTCTCAAAAGTTCTCAAAACCATTTGGTTCTCAAATGATCCTTTCCCTATATATATATATATATATATATAATATGTGTAATTAACTTTGTGGATCTAGTGCGTATCAAGTATAGAACATAGAGTAATGCACAAATCAGTAATTAAGAATGTCACATCCCGATGTTCCCGATTTCGTGGGCGTGTGACGTCATGGGGTCATAGTCGTGGGTACAAATAAGGACCTCTAATAGTTCCGTTTACATTTGAAAACCAAGTATGTTATCAAAGTTGCAGCGGAGTATATAAAAGATAACATTGTCTTACAATACTGAAACGAGAATGTTACGATAAGAAATACGATTGTTTATGATTTATTTAGATAGTAAAAGGTGACCATGACTTCATTCCTTATGCGCCCTTTTGTTTGTCAGACTTCCCATTTGCACACATAGAGCGAACTTAGTTACCTGAGAAATACATGAGTTTGAAAAGATCGACGTAATGTTAGTGATTTCACAGGTTTAGGACTCTACAAAATGTATTTGTAAAAAGTTTTGATAGCATACAAGATATTATATATATGTGGTTATAGTGGTTACGTTGATCTACCTGCACCTTGATTTCAAAGACTGAACGATTTACCCACCTTATGGTATTTTCCCCAAGAATACCACTGGCCTAGAATAGCTGACATGTACCCCATGACTTGTATACGCGGATTCAGAACTAGAGCGACCAGTTAGTGCAGAGGCGTTAACCCAAATAAATCTATTCACTAGTTATCGTTCCGTACAGAACTAATCGAAATCAATTAATAGTGGGATTTGCAGCAAATGTTATATAACAAGATTACCACGAAAGGGATACGAAAAGAATAGATAATTAAGCATGGCATGAAAGTAGTACCATAATATCAAGTAAAAAGATTTGTTTGATCATGATTTATCCCCCATAGTATTTAAAACAGTTTAAAAGAAAGGGGTCGTGAAACTCACATGTGCAAGGTGAATGATCGAGTCTGCTGATACGGGCAAGTAACCAATGTCCTAATATTAATAATAATAATAGACCTGATTTAGTTCTTTGGTTCAGTTTGAATAATGTTCAGTTACCCAATGATCATGGTCGAGTCTTGACAACTTATTCCCGTTTGTATGTTTTGGAAAACTCGTTCGTAACGTTTATTAGTTGTATAAATATTTAGACTTGCTATGATATTTAAAACAACTAAACATATGAATCGAAGTAAATAATTATTAGTCAAGTAATTATTCAAAGATTTGTAAGAATATATATGAACATATAAATTTATTTTAGCTTTCAAACCTTACGATAAATAATAGGTATTATTTATGCCGTTGATTGATTTATATTTGGTCATACGCTCGTAGTCATTGATAAGTAACTACGCGTATAAGTTATAAATTATTATACAAATAATCGTTGTAACTTGTGCAAGAAAAATTGATCGTTTAAGTTTATTAAAGAAGTTACTAACTTTACGCTAGAACTTTGATAAAAATAAAGTTAGTTTATTATTTTCGAGTTTGAAAGTATAGATATACTTGGCGAAAATAAATGTTTTATTTTCCGTGTATTCTTATTGTTATTTTGAAGCATGCTAATAATAGTAGGTACTATTTTGAAGCATACTAATAATAGTAGGTACTATTATTATTGCGACTTTGAGAACTTTGTTAGATAAAGTTTCTAACGGTTCTAGTTACATAAATTTTCTTGAAATCGAATGATTACTCAAAACATTTATTATTTAACAAACACTTGAATGATTCAAGGTTTTGGGAAGAAAATAAGGTTTTGAATGAAGTATGACATAAAAATAGTTAAACCATTACGACGACATAAGGTCGGAAGAATTTTGGTCCATCGTGTTCTTTTGATTATTTTTGTTCGGTCTTTATCAAATTTATATTTGTCACTTTGAGTCCAAGATTACTTGTCCTTTCAAAATATATTGCAGGTTTTATATTAAACCTTTTGATCAACTTTTATTTATAAAAGTGACTAACTCTTTTACATTTTTTTTAAAAAAATTCGTTAGGTTCTGCTTGTAACTCGGTTTCATACCATTTTCTTCACGTCTTCCACTTTATTACCACAAATTAGATTATTTCATACCATTAGTTAAAGTTAACAACAATAACATAAATATATATGCTTATGATAGGCTAGTTGCCATCTTTGACTTGGTTATTTTAAACTCATTTAGTCGATTTTAACAATAAATGAAAGTGTAGATGTTCTTATTACCACTTGACTACACAAGTCTTTATGAGTTTTTAGTGACCATTTTAAGTATGTACACCCATTTTAGGGCTCTCGGGTAACCATTTTTACTAACGTTAAATTATAATTGTTTCGTGTATCAATCTCGGGTTTAGATACTTTCGGGTATACCATTCGGCTCATCACCCGATTTTTCTAACCACGAGACTGTCACACCCCAACCGACTGCGGAAACGTCGGGGCATGATTAGATTGTCCATAAGCTCATGACAACTAATTTAGTGAAAATAGTTGATAAATAATAAATTTCATTGATAACATTGAAAAATACAACGATGCACCACATATTGGCAACAAATACAATTTATTTATTAAACTAGGTCCAAAAGCTCTATGTGATAGTATCTTGAAACATCAACACCTTAGCCTGCAACATGTATAAAATAAATGGGGGTCAACTATAAATAGCTGGTGAGTAACCACAAGTTTGATACATAACATATATTTGAAAAACATGCATTACGTGTCATATGATAATATAAGTGAAATATAACATGCTAGAGATATTGACAACATGAAAGACCAGGCATAACCAAAATTGTTAGTATAGAAAGACTAGGGATAAACAAAATTGCTAGTATAAAATGACAACATGAAAGACTAGGCATAAACAAACATCAATGACATATGCTAGATTCCCTAACCCACATGTTAGACTAGATAAAATAATGAAATAGGCTCCAAACACCCAACGCCAAACCGGTCAAGTTGAGTGGGTTCTCAATCGATAGATCTACCTTTGTTACCCCAGGCCTTACGTTAATGTTTATGCCAAATGAAAGACATGACACATAATTCACACATAGATAAACATGAAAACCTTTGATATATATAAAAGCCTTTTAAAATCACATATTGACAAATCATGCTAGAAGTCACATAACACATAATTCACACATAATTCACACATAATTCACACATAATTCACACATAGATCACATATGCATGGTAATTGATAAACTTGAAAGATAATACTTTAAAATAGGATACATGTTGCAACCCCCAAAATGAGAAAATTGGTGATAAACATCAAATTATACATATTTTTAGACTAAATATCTCTCGCAAAACGGTAAAAATTTGATCTGCTAACTTCAAAACAAGTCTATATTGTTTTCTTTTTAGTTTTTATGGGTTGAAAGGGAAAAAATCACAAAAGGAACGGATTATGATAAAAAACAGAAGAAAAACACGAAGTTCCAAGATTTGCAAAGTTTAGAACGCCCCGTGCCTGACCAATCACGCCCCGTGCCAGTTACCCGAAGCTTCCAGGACACCCATCTGATTAGCACACCCGTTCCCCTGACTTAGCACGACCCGTGCAATGTTAGAGCGCCGATTCTCGCAGATCTCCCTGATACGGCACGCCCCGTGCCAAACTAGGCACGTGCTGTGCCAAACTCCGTGAGCTGCCTATAAAAGACGGCCTCCTCCTCATTTAAAATCTATTTTAAAACTAAAGTTACACTTGGCTAGATGATAACAGCGGATTGAGTATCCAGACCTCTCACTTTCCATTGTGTCCTAATCGACCCCGATTCAACTTACCATCACTATACTGCCCACGATGGGTATACTTGCCCATGTAATGTGGTGAAATAGTAGTAGTTGTCAAGTAAATCAAGTATTATAAATTTAAAAGCTTAAAAACTTCTAAAAAGGTTCGAAAAATATAGCCATATTTTATATACACCTCAGCACACACCAATGGGAAAAATGGGGGAGGGGGGCAAGGATTGCTCACTGGGATTAGAAGTTAGTGAAAGTGAAAAGATTAGTCCCGAAGATATCCTAAAAGAATAAAGGGGACGACATGAATATTGGAATATTGTATTCTAAGCTCTTATGCATTTAGGGAATGGGTTTTAATATTATAAATTAAAGTTTAAAAATGTTAACTTTTAAGAGTAACAATACCTTAAATGTTACTAGACATGCTTTGGCCTAATAGGTTATGACACTCTAATCGGGGCATCCCAGGTAAGCATCCATGTCCGACTGTGGGATTTATGCGAACACTTATCCTTTGACAGAGACCCCAACTACCAGTGTTTTCACCCTTCCAGTTACTACATGTCATTCGTGTCAGTACCATCACTAAATATGTTGTTAAACAGAGATCGATTTCTAAGCTATTTGAAATTCTTAAAAAATGAGTTTATGTTTGAAACCTGAATTACATATTAGAATGGTTAAGAATTAGTTTAATTGTTGATTTGTGAAAAACAAGCCTAAATCCCCAATTGTTCATGCATAAAAAATGTTAAGTTTTTTTTAATTATAAGAATATAGATGAAACTGGACATGACACGTTGGACTCGTTCTACAAGGATACACCAAGCCTAAAGGCAGCCTAAGCAAGGCTACACATCCTAAGGACGCGCCTTAGCAAAGCTAGGTCGTCAAAAGGACAAGCCTTAACAATGCTAGGCGTTCTAAGAACGAGCCTTAGCAAGGCTACCTAAACGAGCCTAAAGCTCCTAACTAAAATAAACTACGAAAATGATAAATAAACGAATAACGAAAGGAAGGAAAGAAAAGAAATAAAGAAAGAAAAAGATGAAGAATTACCTCAAAGAAACTTTTTAAACAAGACGAGCTTGCACCTCCTCGCCGAGCGCATAAAAAACTACTAAGCACGACACCCAAAGGGGTATTGTAGTTGTGGAACCGCCAGAAATTGGTTATTCCACTTGTTTATACTCAAAGCAGGAGTTGCAAACTATTGAGGATCAAGAGAGGGTATTTATAGATGGGAAATGGAGTGAAAATTTGTTTTTGGGGAGATGTGGAATGGATCCAGAAGAGGAGGTCGCGACTTTGGAAATTAGCAACAACACCAAACTTGTTTTTGCAATTCCCGTTTCGTTATAAGTCGGTTTTGCACACGATTTTCGCCCAAGTTCATCATTTTCAGAGTATTATCATATGGAATAGATTAATCCAACGTTCATGTTGTTAAGAATTGAGCTTAAACCTTGGATCTTGATGTGGGTTGAGTTTTCAAGTTTTTGAAACATAAGGATGTTACGGTCTCCCTACTTTAGGAAAATTCGTCCCGAAATTCAGTTAGTAGAGACTGTAGGAGAAAGAATTAGGATAATTAAATGTTATACCGAAGAGTACAATTATACTGAAAAATTTAATTGTGAAGGTTTGCTTTGAGATGGTGATATAAACTTGTGACACGAATTTTGACACACGACCAGGGCCAACTCTAGGTCCGACAGCTAGCCCACTTTTAAAGCACCTCCGATGCTCATATATAGGGTGTACCGCAGCTAACCCACCAAATCGTTGCTACCTCAAAAGCGTGCTAGTTGCCTATGGAGAGACTCCCTCACACGACACAAAAAGCACGGAAAAGGTTTTGATAAGGGATGACACCGCAGGATCTATACGTAAAATATATAACATGTGATACATTTGACAATGACATGGTTAATGGCGTACAACCATGGAATGAGTGCCATGTAGAGAAGCAAAGGTCATAGATGATTCAAAGACGAGAATGCGTGATTTAACCAACCAACTTGATCAGTAAAGTGAAAGCCACAATCTCCCCTACTTTAGGATATCCAAACGAGGAGAGGCACATGATAGAATAAGAGGTTGAGGGGTTAACATTTATCGATTTAAAAGTGATAACTTGAATAATTAAAATCAATGTAAGTGAATGTATCCATCAAAATTAAAATCAATGTAACTAACAAAACAATGTCGGATTTCAAACAAGAGAATGCATTCGATTCTGGCGAACTAGATGTGTAGCGACTCACACCCAGTCCACCTTTCTCGAGGCACGAGGTCTAGACGAAATCCCCAAAAAAAATCCTTCCTAATACGACAAGACCTCACGGTTATGACCCAAACTCAATCGCATGGTTAACTAGTATTACATACAATTGATGGCTATAGTTCATGTCACACCCTCAATTTAGCCACTGACGGAGTTTATACCGTCGAGGGGTGTGAGCAAACCAGGATCCACAACCATAGTTACAAATACTAAACGAATCAGGGTTAGTTCAAACACCAGTTATAAATCAGAGTCTTAAATA
>JBCNJP010013342.1:0-12501 GCA_039602395.1 Deinandra increscens subsp. villosa
TGGTCCCAACTAAACACACCTTATTGGGCCATAATTGGCCGTAAACACAACTTATTAGTTATATACACACTTTATTAGGACTCATTGATCCCAACTGACCCTCATTGCCCTTAAACACACATTATTGGGCCATCATTGGTCCTAAACACAACTTATTGGTTATATACACACCTTACTAGGACTTATTGGTTCTAACCGACCCTCATTTCCTTACTAAACACAACATACTGGGCCATCATTGGTCCTAAACATAAATTATTGGTTATATACACACCTTAGTGGGACTCACTAGTCCCAACTAAACACACCATATTGGGCCATAATTGGTCGTAAACACAACTTATTGGTTATATAAACAACTTATTAGGACTCATTGGTGCCAACTAACCCTCATTGTCCCTAAACCCACTTTATTGTGCCATCATTGGTCCTAAACACAACGTATTGGTTATATACACACATTAGTGGGACTCATTGGTCCTAACTAAACACACCTTATTGGGCCATAATTGGTCGTAAACACAACTTATTAGTTATATACACACATTATTGGGACTCATTGGTCCCAACTGACCCTCATTGCCCTTAAACACACATTATTGGGCCATCATTGGTCCTAAACACAACTTATTGGTTATATAAGACACACCTTACTAGGACTTATTGGTCCCAACCGACCCTCATTGCCCTTCTAAACACTCCTTATAGGGCCATCATTGGTCCTACACACAACTTATTGGTTATATACACACCTTAGTGGGACTCATTAGTCCCAACTAAACACACATTATTAGGCCATCATTGGTCCTAAACACAACTTATTGGTTATATACACACCTTGCTAGGACTTATTGGTCCTAACCAACCCTCGTTGCCCTACTAAACACACCTTATTGGACCTTCATTAGTCCAAAACATAACTTATTGGTTATATAAACACCTTAGTGGGACTCATTAGTCCCAACTAAACACACCATATTGGGCCATCATTGGTCCTAAACACAACTTATTGGTTATATACACACCTTACTAGGACTTATTGGTTCTAAACGACCCTCATTTCCTTACTAAACACACCTTATTGGGCCATCATTGGTCCTAAACATAAATTATTGGTTATATACACACCTTAGTGGGACTCATTAGTTCCAACTAAACACACCATATTGGGCCATAATTGGTCGTAAACACAACTTATTGGTTATATAAACAACTTATTAGGACTCATTGGTGCCAACTAACCCTCATTGTCCTTAAACCCACTTTATTGTGCCATCATTGGTCCTAAACACAACGTATTGGTTATATACACACATTATTGGGACTCATTGGTCCTAACTAAACACACCTTATTGGGCCATAATTCGTCGTAAACACAACTTATTGGTTATATACACACTTTATTGGGACTCATTGGTCCCAACTGACCCTCATTGCCCTTAAACACACATTATTGGGCCATCGTTGGTCCTAAACACAACTTATTAGTTATACAAGACACACCTTAGTAGGACTTATTGGTCTTAACCGACCCTCATTGCCCTACTAAACACACCTTATTGGGCCATCATTGGTCCTAAACATAACTTATTGGTTATATACACAACTTAGTGTGACTCATTGGTCCTAACTAAACACACCATATTGGGCCATAATTGGTCGTAAACACAACTTATTGGTTATATAAACACCTTATTAGGACTCATTGGTGCCAACTAACCCTCATTGTCCCTAAACCCACTTTATTGTGCCATCATTGGTCCTAAACACAACGTATTGGTTATATGCACACATTAGTGGGACTCATTAGTCCCAACTAAACACACCTTATTGGGCCATAATTGGTTGTAAACACAACTTATTGGTTATATACACACTTTATTGGGACTCATTGGTCCCAACTGACCCTCATTGCCCTTAAACACACATTATTGGGCCATCATTGGTCCTAAACACAACTTATTGGCTATATAAGACACACCTTACTAGGACTTATTGGTCCCAACCGACCCTCATTGCCCTACTAAACACTCCTTATAGCGCCATCATTGGTCCTAAACACAACTTATTGGTTATATACACACCTTAGTGGGACTCATTAGTCCCAACTAAACACACATTATTGGGCCATCATTGGTCCTAAACACAACTTATTGGTTATATACACACCTTACTAGGAATTATTGGTCCTAACCGGCCCTCATTGCCCTACTAAACACACCTTAATGGGCCATCATTGGTCCTAAACATAACTTATTGGTTATATGCACACCTTAGTGGGACTCATTAGTCCCAACTAAACACACCATATTGGGCAATAATTGGTCGTAAACACAACTTATTGGTTATATAAACACCTTATTAGGACTCATTGGTGCCAACTAACCCTCATTGTCCCTAAACCCACTTTATTGTGCCATCATTGGTCCTAAACACAACGTATTGGTTATATACACACATTAGTGGGACTCATTGGTCCCAACTAAACACACCTTATTAGGCCATAATTGGCCGTAAACACAACTTATTAGTTATATACACACCTTAGTGGGACTCATTAGTTCCAACTAAACACACCATATTGGGCCATAACTGGTCGTAAACACAACTTATTGGTTATATAAACAACTTATTAGGACTCATTGGTGCCAACTAACCCTCATTGTCCTTAAACCCACTTTATTGTGCCATCATTGGTCCTAAACACAACGTATTGGTTATATACACACATTAGTGGGACTCATTGGTCCTAACTAAACACACCTTATTGGGCCATAATTCGTCGTAAACACAACTTATTGGTTATATACACACTTTATTGGGACTCATTGGTCCCAACTGACCCTCATTGCCCTTAAACACACATTATTGGGCCATCGTTGGTCCTAAACACAACTTATTAGTTATACAAGACACACCTTAGTAGGACTTATTGGTCCTAACCGACCCTCATTGCCCTACTAAACACACCTTATTGGGCCATCATTGGTCCTAAACATAACTTATTGGTTATATACACACCTTAGTGTGACTCATTGGTCCTAACTAAACACACCATATTGGGCCATAATTGGTCGTAAACACAACTTATTGGTTATATAAACACCTTATTAGGACTCATTGGTGCCAACTAACCCTCATTGTCCCTAAACCCACTTTATTGTGCCATCATTGGTCCTAAACACAACGTATTGGTTATATGCACACATTAGTGGGACTCATTAGTCCCAACTAAACACACCTTATTGGGCCATAATTTGTTGTAAACACAACTTATTGGTTATATACACACTTTATTGGGACTCATTGGTCCCAACTGACCCTCATTGCCCTTAAACACACATTATTGGGCCATCATTGGTCCTAAACACAACTTATTGGTTATATAAGACACACCTTACTAGGACTTATTGGTCCCAACCGACCCTCATTGCCCTACTAAACACTCCTTATAGCGCCATCATTGGTCCTAAACACAACTTATTGGTTATATACACACCTTAGTGGGACTCATTAGTCCCAACTAAACACACATTATTGGGCCATCATTGGTCCTAAACACAACTTATTGGTTATATACACACCTTACTAGGAATTATTGGTCCTAACCGGCCCTCATTGCCCTACTAAACACACCTTAATGGGCCATCATTGGTCCTAAACATAACTTATTGGTTATATGCACACCTTAGTGGGACTCATTAGTCCCAACTAAACACACCATATTGGGCAATAATTGGTCGTAAACACAACTTATTGGTTATATAAACACCTTATTAGGACTCATTGGTGCCAACTAACCCTCATTGTCCTTAAACCCACTTTATTGTGCCATCATTGGTCCTAAACACAACGTATTGGTTATATACACACATTAGTGGGACTCATTGGTCCTAACTAAACACACCTTATTGGGCCATAATTCGTCGTAAACACAACTTATTGGTTATATACACACTTTATTGGGACTCATTGGTCCCAACTGACCCTCATTGCCCTTAAACACACATTATTGGGCCATCGTTGGTCCTAAACACAACTTATTAGTTATACAAGACACACCTTAGTAGGACTTATTGGTCCTAACCGACCCTCATTGCCCTACTAAACACACCTTATTGGGCCATCATTGGTCCTAAACATAACTTATTGGTTATATACACACCTTAGTGTGACTCATTGGTCCTAACTAAACACACCATATTGGGCCATAATTGGTCGTAAACACAACTTATTGGTTATATAAACACCTTATTAGGACTCATTGGTGCCAACTAACCCTCATTGTCCCTAAACCCACTTTATTGTGCCATCATTGGTCCTAAACACAACGTATTGGTTATATGCACACATTAGTGGGACTCATTAGTCCCAACTAAACACACCTTATTGGGCCATAATTTGTTGTAACCACAACTTATTGGTTATATACACACTTTATTGGGACTCATTGGTCCCAACTGACCCTCATTGCCCTTAAACACACATTATTGGGCCATCATTGGTCCTAAACACAACTTATTGGTTATATAAGACACACCTTACTAGGACTTATTGGTCCCAACCGACCCTCATTGCCCTACTAAACACTCCTTATAGCGCCATCATTGGTCCTAAACACAACTTATTGGTTATATACACACCTTAGTGGGACTCATTAGTCCCAACTAAACACACATTATTGGGCCATCATTGGTCCTAAACACAACTTATTGGTTATATACACACCTTACTAGGAATTATTGGTCCTAACCGGCCCTCATTGCCCTACTAAACACACCTTAATGGGCCATCATTGGTCCTAAACATAACTTATTGGTTATATGCACACCTTAGTGGGACTCATTAGTCCCAACTAAACACACCATATTGGGCAATAATTGGTCGTAAACACAACTTATTGGTTATATAAACACCTTATTAGGACTCATTGGTGCCAACTAACCCTCATTGTCCCTAAACCCACTTTATTGTGCCATCATTGGTCCTAAACACAACGTATTGGTTATATACACACATTAGTGGGACTCATTGGTCCCAACTAAACACACCTTATTGGGCCATAATTGGTCGTAAACACAACTTATTAGTTATATACACACTTTATTAGGACTCATTGATCCCAACTGTCCCTCATTTCCCTTAAACACACATTATTGGGCCATCATTGGTCCTAAACACAACTTATTGGTTATATACACACCTTACTAGGAATTATTGGTCCTAACCGGCCCTCATTGCCCTACTAAACACACCTTATTGGGCCATCATTGGTCCTAAACATAACTTATTGGTTATATACACACCTTAGTGGGACTCATTAGTCCCAACTAAACACACCATATTGGGCAATAATTGGTCGTAAACACAACTTATTGGTTATATAAACACCTTATTAGGACTCATTGGTGCCAACTAACCCTCATTGTCCCTAAACCCACTTTATTGTGCCATCATTGGTCCTAAACACAACGTATTGGTTATATACACCCATTAGTGGGACTCATTGGTCCCAACTAAACACACCTTATTGGGCCATAATTGGCCGTAAACACAACTTATTAGTTATATACACACTTTATTAGGACTCATTGATCCCAACTGTCCCTCATTTCACTTAAACACACATTATTGGGCCATCATTGGTCCTAAACACAACTTATTGGTTATATACACACCTTACTAGGAATTATTGGTCCTAACCGGCCCTCATTGCCCTACTAAACACACCTTATTGGGCCATCATTGGTCCTAAACATAACTTATTGGTTATATACACACCTTAGTGGGACTCATTAGTCCCAACTAAACACACCATATTGGGCAATAATTGGTCGTAAACACAACTTATTGGTTATATAAACACCTTATTAGGACTCATTGGTGCCAACTAACCCTCATTGTCCCTAAACCCACTTTATTGTGCCATCATTGGTCCTAAACACAACGTATTGGTTATATACACCCATTAGTGGGACTCATTGGTCCCAACTAAACACACCTTATTGGGCCATAATTGGCCGTAAACACAACTTATTAGTTATATACACACTTTATTAGGACTCATTGATCCCAACTGACCCTCATTTCCCTTAAACACACATTATTGGGCCATCATTGGTCCTAAACAGAACTTATTGGTTATATAAGACACACCTTACTAGGACATATTGGTCCCAACCGACCCTCATTGCCCTATTAAACACACCTTATTGGGCCATCATTGGTCCTAAACACAACTTATTGGTTATATACACACCTTAGTGGGACTCATTAGTCCGAACTAAACACACATTATTGGGCCATCATTGGTCCTAAACACAACTTATTGGTTATATACACACCTTACTAGGACTTATTGGTTCTAACCAACCCTCATTTCCTTACTAAACACACCTTATTGGGCCATCATTGGTCCTAAACATAAATTATTGGTTATATACACACCTTAGTGGGACTCACTAGTCCCAACTAAACACACCATATTGGGCCATAATTGGTCGTAAACACAACTTATTGGTTATATAAACAACTTATTAGGACTCATTGGTGCCAACTAACCCTCATTGTCCCTAAACCCACTTTATTGTGGCATCATTGGTCTTAAACACAACGTATTAGTTATATACACACATTAGTGGGACTCATTGGTCCCAACTAAACACACCTTATTAGGCCATAATTGGTCGTAAACACAACTTATTGGTTATATACACACTTTATTGGGACTCATTGGTCCCAACTGACCCTCATTGCCCTTAAACACACATTATTGGGCCATCATTGGTCCTAAACACAACTTATTGGTTATATAAGACACACCTTACTAGGACTTATTGGTCCCAACCGACCCTCATTGCCCTTCTAAACACTCCTTATAGGGCCATCATTGGTCCTAAACACAACTTATTGGTTATATACACACATTAGTGGGACTCATTAGTCCCAACTAAACACACATTATTAGGCCATCATTGGTCCTAAACACAACTTATTGGTTATATACACACCTTGCTAGGACTTATTGGTCCTAACCGACCCTCATTGCCCTACTAAACACACCTTATTGGACCATCATTAGTCCAAAACATAACTTATTGGTTATATACACACCTTTGTGGGACTCATTAGTCCCAACTAAACACACCATATTGGGCCATCATTGGTCCTAAACACAACTTATTGGTTATATACACACCTTACTAGGATTTATTGGTTCTAACCGACCCTCATTTCCTTACTAAACACACCTTATTGGGCCATCATTGGTCCTAAACATAAATTATTGGTTATATACACACCTTAGTGGGACTCATTAGTCCCAACTAAACACACCATGTTGGGCCATAATTGGTCGTAAACACAACTTATTGGTTATATAAACACCTTATTAGGACTCATTGGTGCCAACTAACCCTCATTGTCCCTAAACCCACTTTATTGTGCCATCATTGGTCCTAAACGCAACGTATTGGTTATATACACACATTAGTGGGACTCATTGGTCCCAACTAAACACACCTTATTGGGCCATAATTGGTCGTAAACACAACTTATTGGTTATATACACACTTTATTGGGACTCATTGGTCCCAACTGACCCTCATTGCCCTGAAACACACATTATTGGGCCATCGTTGGTCCTAAACACAACTTATTGGTTATATAAGACACACCTTACTAGCACATATTGGTCCCAACCGACCCTCATTGCCCTATTAAACACACCTTATTGGGCCATCATTGGTCCTAAACACAACTTATTGGTTATATACACACCTTAGTGGGACTCATTAGTCCCAACTAAACACACATTATTGGGCCATCATTGGTCCTAAACACAACTTATTGGTTATATACACACCTTACTAGGACTTATTGGTCCTAACCGACCCTCATTGCCCTACTAAACACACCTTATTGCGCCATCATTGGTCCTAAACATAACTTATTAGTTATATACACACCTTAGTGGGACTCATTAGTCCCAACTAAACACACCATATTGGGCCATAATTGGTCGTAAACACAACTTATTGGTTATATAAACACCTTATTAGGACTCATTGGTGCCAACTAACCCTCATTGTCCCTAAACCCACTTTATTGTGGCATCATTGGTCCTAAACACAACTTATTGGTTATATACACACATTAGTGGGACTCATTAGTCCCAACTAAACACACATTATTAGGCCATCATTGGTCCTAAACACAACTTATTGGTTATATACACACCTTGCTAGGACTTATTGGTCCTAACCGACCCTCATTGCCCTACTAAACACACCTTATTGGACCATCATTAGTCCAAAACATAACTTATTGGTTATATACACACCTTTGTGGGACTCATTAGTCCCAACTAAACACACCATATTGGGCCATCATTGGTCCTAAACACAACTTATTGGTTATATACACACCTTACTAGGATTTATTGGTTCTAACCGACCCTCATTTCCTTACTAAACACACCTTATTGGGCCATCATTGGTCCTAAACATAAATTATTGGTTATATACACACCTTAGTGGGACTCATTAGTCCCAACTAAACACACCATGTTGGGCCATAATTGGTCGTAAACACAACTTATTGGTTATATAAACACCTTATTAGGACTCATTGGTGCCAACTAACCCTCATTGTCCCTAAACCCACTTTATTGTGCCATCATTGGTCCTAAACGCAACGTATTGGTTATATACACACATTAGTGGGACTCATTGGTCCCAACTAAACACACCTTATTGGGCCATAATTGGTCGTAAACACAACTTATTGGTTATATACACACTTTATTGGGACTCATTGGTCCCAACTGACCCTCATTGCCCTGAAACACACATTATTGGGCCATCGTTGGTCCTAAACACAACTTATTGGTTATATAAGACACACCTTACTAGGACATATTGGTCCCAACCGACCGTCATTGCCCTATTAAACACACCTTATTGGGCCATCATTGGTCCTAAACACAACTTATTGGTTATATACACACCTTAGTGGGACTCATTAGTCCCAACTAAACACACATTATTGGGCCATCATTGGTCCTAAACACAACTTATTGGTTATATACACACCTTACTAGGACTTATTGGTCCTAACCGACCCTCATTGCCCTACTAAACACACCTTATTGCGCCATCATTGGTCCTAAACATAACTTATTAGTTATATACACACCTTAGTGGGACTCATTAGTCCCAACTAAACACACCATATTGGGCCATAATTGGTCGTAAACACAACTTATTGGTTATATAAACACCTTATTAGGACTCATTGGTGCCAACTAACCCTCATTGTCCCTAAACGCACTTTATTGTGGCATCATTGGTCCTAAACACAACGTATTGGTTATATGCACACATTAGTGGGACTCATTGGTCCCAACTGACCCTCATTGCCCTTAAACACACATTATTGGGCCATCATTGGTCCTAAACACAACTTATTGGTTATATAAGACACACCTTACTAGGACTTATTGGTCCCAACCGACCCTCATTGCCCTTCTAAACACTCCTTATAGGGCCATCATTGGTCCTAAACACAACTTATTGGTTATATACTCACATTAGTGGGACTCATTAGTCCCAACTAAACACACATTATTAGGCCATCATTGGTCCTAAACACAACTTATTGGTTATATACACACCTTGCTAGGACTTATTGGTCCTAACCGACCCTCATTGCCCTACTAAACACACCTTATTGGACCATCATTAGTCCAAAACATAACTTATTGGTTATATACACACCTTTGTGGGACTCATTAGTCCCAACTAAACACACCATATTGGGCCATCATTGGTCCTAAACACAACTTATTGGTTATATACACACCTTACTAGGATTTATTGGTTCTAACCGACCCTCACTTCCTTACTAAACACACCTTATTGGGCCATCATTGGTCCTAAACATAAATTATTGGTTATATACACACCTTAGTGGGACTCATTAGTCCCAACTAAACACACCATGTTGGGCCATAATTGGTCGTAAACACAACTTATTGGTTATATAAACAACTTATTAGGACTCATTGGTGCCAACTAACCCTCATTGTCCTTAAACCCACTTTATTGTGCCATCATTGGTCCTAAACACAACGTATTGGTTATATACACACATTAGTGGGACTCATTGGTCCCAACTAAACACACCTTATTGGGCCATAATTGGTCGTAAACACAACTTATTGGTTATATACACACTTTATTGGGACTCATTGGTCCCAACTGACCCTCATTGCCCTGAAACACACATTATTGGGCCATCGTTGGTCCTAAACACAACTTATTGGTTATATAAGACACACCTTACTAGGACATATTGGTCCCAACCGACCCTCGTTGCCCTATTAAACACACCTTATTGGGCCATCATTGGTCCTAAACACAACTTATTGGTTATATACACACCTTAGTGGGACTCATTAGTCCCAACTAAACACACATTATTGGGCCATCATTGGTCCTAAACACAACTTATTGGTTATATACACACCTTACTAGGACTTATTGGTCCTAACCGACCCTCATTGCCCTACTAAACACACCTTATTGCGCCATCATTGGTCCTAAACATAACTTATTAGTTATATACACACCTTAGTGGGACTCATTAGTCCCAACTAAACACACCATATTGGGCCATAATTGGTCGTAAACACAACTTATTGGTTATATAACACCTTATTAGGACTCATTGGTGCCAACTAACCCTCATTGTCCCTAAACCCACTTTATTGTGCCATCATTGGTCCTAAACACAACGTATTGGTTATATGCACACATTAGTGGGACTCATTGGTCCCAACTGACCCTCATTGCCCTTAAACACACATTATTGGGCCATCATTGGTCCTAAACACAACTTATTGGTTATATAAGACACACCTTACTAGGACTTATTGGTCCCAACCGACCCTCATTGCCCTTCTAAACACTCCTTATAGGGCCATCATTGGTCCTAAACACAACTTATTGGTTATATACACACATTAGTGGGACTCATTAGTCCCAACTAAACACACATTATTAGGCCATCATTGGTCCTAAACACAACTTATTGGTTATATACACACCTTGCTAGGACTTATTGGTCCTAACCGACCCTCATTGCCCTACTAAACACACCTTATTGGACCATCATTAGTCCAAAACATAACTTATTGGTTATATACACACCTTTGTGGGACTCATTAGTCCCAACTAAACACACCATATTGGGCCATCATTGGTCCTAAACACAACTTATTGGTTATATACACACCTTACTAGGATTTATTGGTTCTAACCGACCCTCATTTCCTTACTAAACACACCTTATTGGGCCATCATTGGTCCTAAACATAAATTATTGGTTATATACACACCTTAGTGGGACTCATTAGTCCCAACTAAACACACCATGTTGGGCCATAATTGGTCGTAAACACAACTTATTGGTTATATAAACAACTTATTAGGACTCATTGGTGCCAACTAACCCTCATTGTCCTTAAACCCACTTTATTGTGCCATCATTGGTCCTAAACACAACGTATTGGTTATATACACACATTAGTGGGACTCATTGGTCCCAACTAAACACACCTTATTGGGCCATAATTGGTCGTAAACACAACTTATTGGTTATATACACACTTTATTGGGACTCATTGGTCCCAACTGACCCTCATTGCCCTGAAACACACATTATTGGGCCATCGTTGGTCCTAAACACAACTTATTGGTTATATAAGACACACCTTACTAGGACATATTGGTCCCAACCGACCCTCATTGCCCTATTAAACACACCTTATTGGGCCATCATTGGTCCTAAACACAACTTATTGGTTATATACACACCTTAGTGGGACTCATTAGTCCCAACTAAACACACATTATTGGGCCATCATTGGTCCTAAACACAACTTATTGGTTATATACACACCTTACTAGGACTTATTGGTCCTAACCGACCCTCATTGCCCTACTAAACACACCTTATTGCGCCATCATTGGTCCTAAACATAACTTATTAGTTATATACACACCTTAGTGGGACTCATTAGTCCCAACTAAACACACCATATTGGGCCATAATTGGTCGTAAACACAACTTATTGGTTATATAAACACCTTATTAGGACTCATTGGTGCCAACTAACCCTCATTGTCCCTAAACCCACTTTATTGTGCCATCATTGGTCCTAAACACAACGTATTGGTTATATGCACACATTAGTGGGACTCATTGGTCCCAACTAAACACACCTTATTGGGCCATAATTGGTCGTAAACACAACTTATTGGTTATATACACACTTTATTGGGACTCATTGGTCCCAACTGACCCTCATTTCCCTTAAACACACATTATTGGGCCATCATTGGTCCTAAACACAACTTATTGGTTATATAAGACATACCTTACTAGGACTTATTGGTCCCGACCGACCCTCATTGCCCTACTAAACACACCTTATTGGGC
>JBCNJP010013343.1:0-12501 GCA_039602395.1 Deinandra increscens subsp. villosa
AGCACATTTATTATATAAAAGTTTTAGGAGGCAGGTACTTTGAACCGGCCCCCGAGGTTTTTTGCTAGGCTCCTTGAGGATACTCAAGGATTCCTGGATTTTCCCTCGTTACATCCTCGTGTTAATCTCCAAACGTACATTTTCATCTTTATTTACATCAAACACGCTACCTCACATACAAAGTTTGATCAACTAATTGCTTAGGCAGTTTTTGACCAAAACAGTATCCTTTCCACTTCTTCAATTTCTGTGATAACAGGTCTTGAGGGTAGCTTCTCCCCCAATTTGACAGTATCAGCTTCATCAGTTGCAATAACTTCATCAGCATCTCTGACATGGCTTGAAGGACATGCTTTAGTTTGAATAGTATCAGCTTAAACCAATTTAGCAACAGTAGTGTTGAGAGTTTCAACCTGTGCTTGCAGAGAAAGGTACAACTTCGTCAATTCTGGTAGTGTAAGACTATCCTCAACTGGCTTTTTGCCAGTATCCTTGGAAAAAACCAAACTATCAATCCGAGATTGATCAACATTGGTACCCATGGCTTCTTGGCACCAGGGATTCTCCTCATCTGTTTCAGCAGCCCTTGGTTCCAATAAAGGACTTCCAGGTGCTGATTCAGAGAAGATTGCCGCAAATTGGGTCTTATTGATGTTACTACTGACACCAAGATCCAGTAGGGATCCTTGGGCAGCAGCAGCCCTTTTTGCATGAATCTCTTCATGACTCCTGAGATTCACCTCCGGTGAAGAGTGGGTTTGCAGTGCTACAGGGTCCTGGCTTATCGGGATGTTCTCATGTAATGAGGCAGGTGAGTTAATAACACCTTCATTTAAGCCAAGAATGGGAGCACTGTCACTCCTAGGTGACAGGGGTAGTAGGGGTGAAAAATGTTCAGATGGGGATGGTACATCTGTTTCTAATGACTCCCCCTCAACTGAAGGTTAATACCTAAGAGAGAATCCCAATTTTACCAGTTTTCGCTTAGGCTTTTTGCCTTGGGCGGGGTTAGAAGCTTCAGGTTGGCTGGTGGTGCTAGGTGGAGTAGACCTAGTGACCACATTTCTCTGTCTTTTAAAAATGACAGGAGGTGAGTTGGATGAGGAGGTGGCAGTGGTAGTGTTTGTGGGAGCTTTCCTCTTTTTGGATTGAAAGACTTTGAGTGAAGAGGAAGCTGGGACAGATGTGGGATCAGATACTGTTAGGTCTACAGTTCTGTCATCTTGAGCTTGGGGCTCAGTGGCTGCTACAGTTTCCTGTTGAACCTCTTTAGTAGCAGGTTCATCAGGAAACTGCCTTGGAATTGGTAAGGGGTAGTCAGTGTCCCTTCCAAGAAATGCAGACTTGTTTAAAGCAAGGTTTGAAAAAGTTTTCTCATTCAGAATTTTCTGATGCAAAATTGTACCAAGCCAAACTATTTGAGGGTACTCTTCTTTGAGAATGTGAGTTAAAAATCTAGGATATAGGTAAACATATTCAGAATGGACATTTGATTTTAGGGCTTGAAAAATGAGTTTTGAAAAATTAAAATTTTCACATTTTACCATAGCATAGAAGGCAGAAGCTTGTTCGCTGGAGAGCTCGTCAAATCCTCCCTTCTTTGGAGACAAACACACCAGAATTGTGTGTGCTAGGAACCTCCACTTGTATGGTAACTGCCCTTTCTTGATGGTTTTGCTCTGCAGTGAACCACCGTATCCAAGATTTCTGAACAAACGAAGATATTTGGTGTGATCAACCGTTTCATATCCGCCTTCATCCCTTAATTTTAACAGTCTTCGCACCTTGGCCTCATCGATTTCCGCTTCCTTCCCTTGAACAGTTGACACAATTTTGTCACCACCGTTTTCGCCTTCGGTAACCCTAGCATGAACCCAAAAGTCTTCCATCACTTCTTCGAAAATTTCGGCTTCAACAGTAAGCGCATGATGGAGATGAGAACTTTTGATGAAGTTTATCATGCCGTTGTAGATATCAGTTTTGGTTGGTGGTTCTAGGTATGCCACCAGGTTATGCTCTACGACAAACTTTGAGTCACCGATTGGCTTCTTGCCACTTGCCTTCGCTTTGGGAGCCATGGTTGAGACGGAGTTTGAGAATGTTAACGGTTAATCGGAAGTTTATTGGAGAAGTTTTCAGAAGTTTGAGAATGTTGACGGTTAATCGGAAGTTTTCTGCTTCAACAGTAAGCGCATGATGGAGATGAGAACTTTTGGTGGTGGGCAAGTACCTTGGTTACGGAAGCGGATCGAGTCTTTGTGTAACTCGTTTTTGTAGAAACAAATGAACACCCGGATATGAACACGATGGTGTTTGAGATGTGATGATGATGATGAGCAAAGCTAGTGTAAACATGGATATATGAAGAACAAGATAGATAGATAAACAAGGTGGAATGATAGATAAATAAAGATAACCGAAAGATTACATTTTACCTACCCCACGCATTCCCGGGTATCATGAACTTTCTAGGTGAGTTCATGAACCCTCGAAAAGCTTCAAAGAACCATGACTAACTCTCTCTCACTAGACATGCATCATCTGATCTTTCACATGAGAAAGACTTGCTATCTATACTACAAAACTCACTAAGGGCATAATAGTAAAACTACCAACTAGTGACAATATTTAAACAATAAATAATATTCACTAGAGCCATCTTCTTTAGTTGAGTCTTGTGTCTTGAGTTGTCATGTTCTCCACCGTGTTGTCAGGACGGTAGACGTTAAGTGGTCGTTGAGTATTAATCACATCTATCCAAATCATGTTGGCTCGGTATCTCGATTCCCAACACAGGTATTCCCAAAAATCATAGGCGGGTGAACGGAGGCTATTTTTATGATTTGCTAGAGGACAAGCAAAGGTGTGGGGATGTTTGATATACACAAAAATATACATATTTTACTAAAAAATATCCCTAACGTATTGGGATAGAACTGACTAACTATCACAAGAAAACATTGTTTTTGTCTTCTTTGTAGTTTTTAGGTTCATTCAAGTGAAAATCAGAAAAGGAGAGAAAATGAAGAAAAAATAGAGCAAAAACTATGATTTTAGGAGAATGGTACGCCCCCGTGCCAAGTATGACACGCCTCGTGCCAACCCATGCTAGCTCAAGGAATGTTCGTCTGACACGGCATGGCCCGTGCCACTGTTCCTCTGACACGGCACACCCCCCCCTATGCCACTGACCTGACGCGGCACGGCCCCATGCCCCAGTTTGGCATGGGCCGTGCCAAACTACTGGACTACCTATAACTAGAGGGTTCTTCACCCATTCCAACTCGCTCAAGAGCTTAGGCTCACACCCTCCACCTAGTTAACTATCATGTTTTTCTTTTGAGCCGTTTCTTTTCGTGTATTTGTGTCTACTCGTCAAGATTGTAAGAACTCTAACTTTTATAAGATAATGAAATGGTATTTGATTATGAATCGTTTGTTATCTCTTAAGCATATCCTTAAGACCATGACTAGTGGTCAAATTCTTACACATGATGAGCGATAAACATGTCTTTGGTGGTTTGGAAAACTATTTTTATAAACTTGTTTTAAGGTGAAATAATGACTTTATAAAGACCCTTTTAATTGAAAGTTTATTATTGATTTATTTGAACAATCGTTCTAAACATATCACATACCATTTTAGGAGTCGAAATCCCATCGGCCGAACCTGTGACACCCGGTCGGGGGATAATGCATGATCCTTCGGGTCAATCGAGTCCCATGCTACATGATACGTTAGGGGTCCTTATGTCTATGTAAGCAAACCCGTCTAACCACGCATGTGCGGGCTGTAAGATCGGGTTGGTAAAAGGGTTGGTAATATTTTGTCACTTCATGGAAGCCGAACAGGTACGTGTTTGTAAACCTGGCTTTGATTACGCCGGACATACACATGCAGAGAGCTAGGTATGAAAGAAACGGACCAAAGTCCCTTTAAAAGGTCATTTTTATAATAAAACAATCCGGCACGTAGGGTTCACCCATGCTGGTTCATGACGGCGTGTCGAGTGTAACGACCGCCCGAGCCAAGAGTCCTACAACTAAGTGGCATTAGCGTCACTATATTCGTTTGCCAATAGCATTGTCCTGTGGTGTTCGTACTCCTCACAGATGATTCACCGTAGGATTGGTGATACTAGCGATTTTGTGCTGAAAGGCGGTCTAGTTTCCTGTTGGTGAATGATCTTAAGGGAAGGATATAAATTATGGAATTCCAACTCCACCATTGATATGTCCCTCATCAATATTATCGTCGACTGAGTTGACCAAGACACACTTTTATAATATATATTATACTATATATATATATTTATCTTTGCTTTTTCACATTTGTACTAACTCATCACTTGAAGATTACTCAGGTTAGAACGTCAGCAAGGATGAAGTATCATAAGGCCTCCTTTTCCTTTGTGTCTTTGATCGACCCCGATCCAACTTACCACTACTATACTGCTCCACGATGTGTGCACTTTCCCGTGATGTGGTGAAATAGTAGTCGTCAGTAAATCAGGTTTTATAAATTTAAAAGCTTCAAATGCTAAAATTGTGTCACAAAATAATGTCATATTTTATATATACACCACAACCACCAGTTATGAATCGATCACTTGCCTAAAAACATGCTTTCCAATTACCTCGATCCTTTTTATCCATTTGGTTATTTTATTCTATTTTTATTGAAGTTTTGAAAGCTACAGACAAGTTTACTATAAAGTTTAGATTTATGCAACTATGTACACTTCACAAAGGATCACTCGACACTCGGAGTTAGTATATGTATAGACTTTGAGGGATCACTTATACCAAGGTGAAATCAAGCAAGGGTCATAGGCTTGTGAAGGGATCGATTCGCCATAGATCTCGCCAAAGTCCATGTGATCATCATGAGGGCTTACGGGTTTTGAGGGTAGGCTAAGGCTAAGGGTTTGGAAGTGATGTAAAAAGGGTTAAAAGTTGCAAAACTTGGATTTTTTTGGAAAAGTTTAACTGTTGAGGATTTGTGATCAAAGGGGTAGTAACACTAAAGAGCATTTGCTCTTTTATTTCTAGAAACAAAAACTAAACAACATTTTTTTATTCAGCATAGACATCTTCTTATCAGACGAATTTCTGCTGCAACTGTCCGGGTGGATGACATCATATTTTGCGGATAGAAAGGTCACTTATATTTGAAAAACTTTCCTCAAAATCTTTTGCGAAAATAACGGGGTGTAAAAGAAAAAAGGCTATTTTGGGGGTAAAGGGTTTTGGATGTGCAAATAAATTTGCGGGTTTTGAAACGAAAGTTTTAGGCTCAAAGGGGTTAACTAGGGGATAATTTGGGAGGTAAAGAAACATTTGGGGTGAAAGAAAGAAGGGTTTATCTTAGGGCCCTCAATCACATGAAAACATGTTTCCCGAATTTGTCCATCTTGGACCGTATACCCTTACCGAGTTCTGGCTTGAATAACTCACCTGGTTTCTCACTATTTTTGTAAAGGATGAGCATGTTAGATATGTATAGGGGTTGGCTCATCACTCTTTGAAAATGTGGGAAAAAGGGTTTTAAGTACCAGTTGTATAAAAAAAGCTTTGGGTTCATCTTGCTGTACCTAAAAAGAGCCTCAATGTATACTCGAATAATGCAAATGGATTTGAATCTTTTCTGTTTGGAAAACATAGTTCTTATTTACGTGATTGTGGTTCATAAACAAGTCTTTATTGGTTTTTCAGGAGACAAAGTTTCTCTTATTTTTGAAATTTTTTTTATGGACAAGGGAAAAGTTTTAGCGTTGCGTATTTCTAGCTAAGATTGACAATCTCGTCCCCACACTTAATTACAAATTTCCCCCACTGTGCTTTATTTATTAAAAAAAGAAAGGAATAAATTGATTTAAATAGTTTAAGGGAAAGAGATTCGTTACCAACACGCGAAGTGCTTCTGAATCTTCATGGTTTGGCTGAAAGTGTTGACTTCTGCATGCTCCTCTTGGCTCGTCTTCCTTATTTATTACCTACAAGACTAAAATTAAACAATAAAATACTTATCCTGGAGATCCGGTAAATCTGCCCGCGTCTCAGCAAGAATACTCTTTGCTGGTCTGAGGTCTCAGAGTTATACTAGGTGAACCTCGATCTCTAGTACTAGTAATAGAACGAAACTACTAATACTGAAAAATAAAAATAACTACTCTAAACTACGATAAGTATCTAAAATAAAAGTGAAAAGAAAAGGAAGGGGCGGAATTCTGACCATCCTGAAGATGTGTTCTTTGGAGTCCATCTCGTTCTTTTGCTTTTACCTTAGACATCCATGGTAAGCTGCCATGGCGCGCCACGTTTAGTATATAGGTCTGCTGGCTAGATCTGCAGTCCTGGTCTAGAAGAGTGATAATGGGGGAGAGGGCTTCCTCCATTCTTTGATATGCGAAGTCTAGACCTGACTCGATGCTGCCCACCACTTGTAAAGTACCATCCAATTTCCTACCGACATCAAAGGTTGCTTCCTCTTCGCCGGATTTTATCGTTAATGTGCCTCTGATTATGTCTACTGCTGCTTGTGTTGTTGCTAGGAACGGTCGTCCAAGGATACGGGGTACCTCCTTGTATTCTTCCATGTCCAAGACAACGAAGTCGGCAGGGTAAAGGAACTCTCCTATCTGAACCAGGAGGTTCTCAGCAATCCCTGAAGGATACTTCCCTGATTGGTCAGCCAACTGGATGCTCATCCTAGTAGGTGTGGATTTACCGAGGTTAAATTTGTTGAACATGGAGGATGGCATAAGGTTTATGCTAGCCCCCACATCAGCAAGTGCGTTTGAAACCGCAATTTCCCTAACTACGCATGGGAGTGTGAAATTTCTAGGATCCAGTTGCTTTCGAGGAATCGTGCTGGACAGAATGGCATAGCATTCTTCTCCTAGGCTGACGAAATTGAGTTCAACGATCTTACGCTTATTGGTTAGGAAGTCTTTCATGAATTTTGTGTACTTCGGCATCTGAGAAAGAACTTCCACAAAAGGCAAGTTAATATGAAACTGTTTTAGGGGTTGATGAACTTACCAAACTGTTCTTCGTTCTTGGCTTTGTTTAGCCTGCTTGGATAGGGAACCTTCAGGTCCTTCATGGTTTCTTCAACATCTACAGGGATAAGTGCTTCAGTTTGTTTTTTAATAGGTGGTGTTGGTGTTACTGAACTCGGAGCAGCTTCTTCGGGGCCAAGCCTTCGACTACGGAGTGTAATAGCATTGACCATCGCTTTGGGGTTGATCTATGTGTTGCTAGGGAGAGAACCTGGGACTCTTTCACCTACCGTCTTGGCTATCTGACCAAGCTTCTTCTCAAGTCTTTTGATAGAGGCTTTGATATGTGACAATCCGGCCCTCCGGGTGAGACCTAAACCTCAGAAACGGATTAAAATTGATAAACCGGTGAAACCGGAACACACGTATATAGGTGTAGTATGTAAATTAAGGTATTAGAAGAGTCTAACAGGCTTAAAACATTTCACAATTATCACACACAGTTCGGAGTCCTGAAATATTGGTGATTGATTGAAAATCAGTGAATATCATGAATTATGTGAAAACTGATACATGAATTTAATTGCATGATCGTAAATTGTTAGATGGCAAGTTAATACTTGATTTTATTGGATTTGATGTGATAAAATGATGGTGGATTGAAAATGGGAGAAAACGTTGAAAACCGTGACCAAAAACGCGAAAAATGGACAAAACGAGCTGTGGTCGAAAAAAGTCAATAGGGCTGCCAGACGGGGAGCTCTAGGCATATCGCCTAGAGCAACCCAAGGCCCTAGGCGATACGCCTACAACCTAGTTTTCAGCAAAACCCTAATTCTCAACTATTTAAGCACCATTAGTCTCCATTTCTTCATTCCATCACCACCATACGTCGTTTCAGCCCCATTTACGTCTCTTATCATCCTTTTACTCATTCCTTACCAAGATCCAAGCTTTATTACAACTTTTAATCCCCGATTTCATCCCTTATCATCCTACATCATTCGGTAAGTGTTTTCTTATGTTTTTCTTGTGTTTAAGTTGTCAAGATTCATGCTTTATGATAGATCTAGGTCTGATCTATAATGGTTTGATGATATCAAGAGTAGATCTAGTGATTTGAGTAGAAAAGATTCCATCTTTTGATAAAAAATGTGGCTTTTATGTATGATGTGTCAGGACCAGATTTGAGCACTTTGTTCTCATTTGATTCATCACACAAGTGCGGAAAACATGTGTGATGATCAATCTCGGCTGAATCAGTAGCCTTGCTACTCTATAGATTTCTGAAACTCAAGATCACACACTAGAAACACCAAGAACACACACACAAATGATGTCTTGTAGAATAAACCTGGAGTGGCACCCCAATAGGGTTTTCTCAATTGGTATTTATACTACAAAAGAGCAGGGGACAAATAGAATGTTTGACACAACAATCATTACATAGAATTCTTCAATAAATATTCCATCAGACAGATAAGTTCGCTAAGCATAAGTTCAAGTTCGCTAGGAACATGTAAGTTCGCTAACAAGTTCGTTAATAGTAAACAAGTCCGCTAGCAAGTTTGCTAAGAGTAAACAAGTTCGCTAACAAATTCGTTAAGAACAACTAAGTTCGCTAGGAACAAGAACAAGTTCGCTAAGAAAATAGTCAAGTCCACTAGGAATAAAACAAGTTCGCTGAGACAAAAATATTAAAATTCAACATTAAAGTACGCTAAGTTCAAACAAGTCCGCTAAGTACAAAACAAGTTCGCTAAGTACATAAATAAAATTTACAAAGAAAACTAAAAAACACTAAGTCTTCATTCCAGCCGGTTCATCAAGAGGTCTTCACCAGTAATACTCAACGGTGAATGGTATGTGTTGCCAACAATTAGAAATGGGTTCCAACAATTTCCACCCTTGTTGTCAATGCAAACACTTAAGCTTTATGCTACTTGACCGAGCAGCTTGAGAAGAAATCTCCAATATTCTCTAGAAACGGGCTTATGATAGTCATAGATTGCAGTAAGTCCAAAATCATACAGCCTCCAGAGATCTTGCCATTCAAACTTCTTCAGGTCATTGTAGTTTTTCAACTCAACCAATCTCTTTGAACCTTCAAGAATGACACTTGATCCATTGTCTTCCACCACCCAGCCATCAGCCTTCCTCAACACTTCCATTTCAAATATTCCTCTGTTAACGATTTTCCTACACCACCAATTCAAAAACATTAAGTAATAATTGGCATCGTAGCATTCATATGGTCTAAGCTGTATTGGAATGGTCCGCATCTTTTGATAGTAGATAAACTTCAAATAGGATCTTGAAAGAAGTCTGAGCTCAATAGCTGCAAAGAGTCTGATAGCATCAGCACCTTCTCTCTCGATCACCAATTCATGTGTCTTTCCGCTATAGTACCAGCTAATCATTGGAAATTTCTTCTGATTCCCTGGAATTGACTTAACTTTCATCTCCGCTCCAATATCTTTGAACATTCCGCAATTAGGGGCATAGAGACGTCTTTTCTCTCTACGTATCTGATCCTTCTTCTCTTCCTCAAGAGTTTTCAGGTTCTTCTTGAACTCATAAGCAGCACCGATCAGTGAAGCAACTTTCATACCATTTTCGTGGTTGGTGTGGTTCACTAGATCAAGGTACTTTAGTTGTTTAAGTTCCCAGTAGAACAAACTGCGGAGAGCTCTAAAGTCAGCAAAAAATTGAATGTATCTGTTCCGCCTCTTCACCAGATATCCGTCAAAGGCTTCGTCATATTTCCTTCCATCCAAGTATCTTGATCTCATAATTGACATTAGGGTTGGAAGGCATCTTTCTTAGGTTTTTCGCAGTGAACCGCAACATAGCCTTAAGATAAGGAGCCATTGTTGCCCAATCGTTAAATATAGGAGGATTATCTTTCCTTTTGAGGGTCTCAGCTCGTTCCTATTCCTTGATCCTGATTTGCTCCAACTTGGCCAGACGTTCAGTCTTTTGGTATTCAATCACAAAATCGGAGACCCATGAGTTTCTTCTGATTGTAATATTTTTTCTCCACATTCTTGAATCTAAGATAGTTGTGGAGATCTTCGAAAGTCATCTTGTTGGTAGAGGAGATGATATATTTTTTAGTTTCAGGTTCAGGAATTTCCTCAGATGGATTTTTTAGGAGGAGGAATATATGTTTTGCCGATGTCATGTATTAGATCAGAAAGACAGTCGCGGATAGGAGTAAATTTGATCGTTTTGTTGGTGTCAGCAAAGACATCCATCACGGGATCAGATTCATCTTCAACAATTTGATCTTTAGGAAGGTGAGAGTTCAACCTTTCGTCATCAGTATATAACTTTGTTAGCTCAGTATCGGTAAGTCTCATTAGATAGTGCAACGGGAAGTTGTCACTCATAAGAGATCTCACCATACGAATTGTTTCAGGCATATCAGCTTCATCTACATCAGTACCTTCTAAGTTGGTGACAATGCGGATTGTAGGATCATCTGTTTTGGCTGACTCAGATCGTTCTGGTAATGTACTTGAGCCCTTTTTGTATATGACAGCAGGAGGGAGTCCGGATTCATACGTTTTCAAGGCATTTGCTTTTTCTTCAACCAGTCTATTATGCTCACTGAGTGTTTCTTCAATGATAGCTCGATGAGATTTATCCTTTTCAGCTTCCTTTCTTTGATGTTCAGCAGCAATCTCCTTAGGAGTCAACTTCCTTTTTCCCTTATCTTTGTTAGAAGATTCTGGTTGCTCTGTGGAAGGTTCTTGTGGAGCTACTACTTTAGCATCAGTATTTTCTTCTTCAGACTCAGATGAAAATTGGATAAATTTAGCTACATAGATTTGATCACGTGGAGCTGGCTCAGAAGTAACAGTTGGAGTAGTCTGAGTGGGAAGTTCTTGAGCATCACCCTTTTCGAGGTCAACAACTTCAGCGTCTGCTGGTATGGTACCTGGAACTTACGGGGCATTATCCAGAGCAGGAGTCTCAGCTTCAGTGCGCATAACCTCAGACAGAGGAACCTGTACATATACATCATCTATTTCCATTTCACTTGAATGGGAGTTGGGAATAGTGGTTCCTTGTCTTCGCCTTCTTCTTCACTATCAATCGTCTCCAAATCAATGTAGTTCAGAGGATTAGCATCATTCATGAGCACATTCATTCTTTCACCTAGCTCACTCATGTCATCTTCATCACCGAAATCTACAAAGTATGGATGCCCTCATATGCAACTTCACCCGTATCATCTTCAATAGACTCAATCAGAATTCCACAGGAGTTTCTTCTTGAGTAGATCTTCTCTGCGTAATATTCCCTGAAGTTAGCCATTGCAAAGTCAAGAAAGGCTGAGTCAACGTACATGTGACGGACTCCTTCATTCAAGGGAACTATAGCAGTGGATGCAGTAGTTGAAGTCTGAATGGGAGGTGTTAGTGATAGTTGAAGTGCACTTTCTATTGGAGATGCAGATTCCCCTCTTAGAGATCCCTTAATAGCAAGAGTTCTAGCTGCTTAAGAGAATCTGGGAAGTTTAAGGTTCTCGGGCACAGGTGCTAGCTTCTTGATTGAATCCAGGACTTCATCAACAGGTTCATCATGAAGGAGGCTATTGACGAAAGATAATTCGTCATCAGAGGAGTTCAGCTCATCTCCTTCAATGAGTGTATCAACATCGACCTCAAAGTCACTGTCATTCATAGGACTTGTAGCTTCAACATTTCCAGCAGAGTCTTTTCCAGCAGGAACAGGAGTGGAAGATATAGGATTTGGAATATCACCTCCTTCACTTACTTGATCAGTTTGAGTGTGTCCTTCTGGTTGCTCAGTCCCTTGATCACAAGTATTGTCATCTGGCTTGTCACATGATTGTATATCTTCATTAGATTTGGCTAACAAGTCTTTGAGTCTTAGAATTTCTGTTGCTTGTTCAGCAATTACATGTGACTAATCATTGATCTTCTAGTTGGCCACTTGTAGAGAACAGTTCAGCTGATCGCTGACTCTGAAGATTTTCAATCTCATCTTCAAATTCCATAATCTGTTTAGACTCGGAAACTATTGTGCAGGTATCAACATCACCAGTAGTTTCAATAGTGGCAATAACTGCTTTAGCCAGACTTTCCAATGGTCTCGCATCCATATCAATCCTTTCAATTTGTTAAGTAGGAGATGGAGAGACAATTTTTGAGGCTAGAGTTGTATCAAGGTGAGTGCCAGACGGCTCAACGACTTCATAATCAGATTGTGTGCCAGGTTTTCTCCCAACTTTAAGTTTTTCTTTGCAGGACTTGCTTCGCTCATCTCTAATCAACACGAATTCAGAAGACATGTCTCTGTCTTTAGGACCTCTATTCAGATTATCTAGAGTAGTCCTTCAAGGAAATGATTCAGGACTATCAGGTTCATCGAGGTCAATCAAAAGATCGGTCCTAATTGAGCGACACTAAAGTCTCATCATCATCTTCTTCATCTTGAAGCGGATTGTAGCTTTCATGGATGTAGA
>JBCNJP010013344.1:0-12501 GCA_039602395.1 Deinandra increscens subsp. villosa
CAAGCCCACTGTGAACTCACCAACCGTTAGGTTGACACTTGCGTGGTTTAAACTTTTGGCAGATCGCTAAGGAGTATCCGCTGTAGGTTGGCATGGCACCCGAAGACCTTGTTTTTGATAATTAAAACAATGCTCGTATTTAATTCTCAGTTTATAAATGGTTTGTCCGTGACCACGTCATCGGGTATGTACTAGTTCCGTAAAGTTAAAGGACTCAACCGATATCGCGGGTAGCTAATCCGTTGTTCCATGCTCTAAGGAAGTTTGTACCAAAGCTGACTTATTTTGTGGGGGCCGAGCCATCCCGTACGGTGCGGACCAAGTCATCGCGGTTTCTGCCTCCCCCGTGTCCTCTCGGGACCACGGTCATATAGGCTGATATTGTACCTCCGTGCACTCCCCGTGCCACGGGGCGGAGTTTGTCAAACTCCAGTAGATCTACCCAACATCCCCTCGCTTTCACAAATTAATGGCACAATTAAGTTGAGGACTTTTAAGTTATAAGGCATCCTTAGAAAACATGTGATATCATATGGTTTAGACTTTAACCTACACTAGCCATATTAAAACGTTTTCGGTTTTGTTATCAAAACAGTTTGTTCAGAGTTTACAAGTGTTCCCATAAAACACTTCAGTTCATCAAGTGGGTGCCGAGCATCCCGTATTCTCAAGTTTATCGGTGAGGTGCCTAGCACTCTCGAGTTTATCAGCATTGTTTTCGTTATGTTATTCTGTGTGGCCCATAGGACTCACGGTAAGCGGGTTAGTGACACTCACCTTTGGTTGCACTGCTACACTTCAAGTAATCCAAATATTGTTGTTTAACGAAGACCTAGAACACGTTTAGGTCTTAAGTATTAGTTTCGTGTCTAATCTTTACTTAACGTCACTATGGCCCATAACATAGCACGTTGCAACTATGACTCGACATACCGACACACGACACCAATGGTTGATCATAAACAAGGGTTCATATAAATCAGATATCAAGCATGTTTCATCATGGCATAATCATGTAAGTCATGGCAATACACTTAAGCACATTTCACAAGTTTGGTTTTTAGGTCAGGTCTTAGTTTCGCTAGCTTAGTTTCGCTAGGCAGTTTCGCTAGGTGCACGGGCAGCACTTTCGCTAGGCAATGCCCGGTGACACAGTTTCGCTAGGCTAGTTTCGCCCGAAACTGCTGACGCAGTTTCGCTAGCCTAGTTTCGCAGAGAAACTGGTTTGAACTTTCGTTCAGGTATTTCGCTCGTAGTTTCGCTCGAGCTGGTCTGGTCAGGTTACCCGGCGACACTATAGTTTCGCTGGTCAGTGTCGCTGGAAGGAGATACAATTTCGCTAATTAGTTTCGCCCAGAGAACACCAGTTTCGCTGGTCGCGAAAAACATACGGATTTGCCTTAAAATTAACCTAACAGCTTCTGATCATACATGCAATTCATTATCTAGCATCCCTAGGCATTTACCAACATAAATCAACAAGCTTTAACACGTTTACATGCAGTTTCATCATCAAATCGCCCAAAACAAGTTCAAAACCCTAAAATGGCTAAACTAGCATAAATCTCTAACATGATTGGATTTTAAACGTAAAGTTGCTAACTTTATAATAGATCTAGCATATACAACATCTCAGATTCAATTTCAAGCGTTAACATGAAGATTCTAGCATGCTTTTTAATAAAAACCCAAAGTAAACATAAGAACTCAAGGTTTAGGACTCACGGGATGATTCTAGAATCGATAGATGAGATGAGATGATAGTCTAAAGGCTGAGATCTTGGTCCTTAGGTGATCTTCTCGGCTGACCAGGAGAGTGTGTGTGTGTTGTTGTGTGGTTTGAGCAAATGAGGCTACTAGGGTTTATAATGTTTATTTATATCAGGGGCTAGTTTCGCTGGCAGTTTCGCTGGCTGGCGAAACTGACTCTGATCTCGTGTTGGTCGAGTAGTTCAGCTGGCTACCGGGCGACACTGTAGTTTCGCCCGGTAGTTTCGCTGGAGACCAAAAAGACAAGTTTTCACATAATCAGGTATTTACAATTTGTCGTGCAATTCACAATACTAAGTCATGTATTTAAGTCATATAGCACATAAGGACAATTATTAAACACATAACACATATGGGCGGGTTCGGTGATCAACCAAAGGTCGTGGACGTATTCGGCCTAGTTATGCATTAGCTACTTATAACGTAACTAACGGGTTTGTCTAACGGAAGTTAACCTTGAAATTCTCGGGTGTCACATCATTCCCCTGAAATTGGAATTTTCGTCCCGAAAATTATTCTTGTGTCGTAGCGTTCGCAGCATCAGCTGTCGTCGTTGCTATCGTCGCTGGGGAAAGAAAGCAAAAAGTTTTAGGGTTGTCACATCCTCCTCCCGTTAAGGAATTTTGGTCCCCAAAATTAAATCATACCATGAGTTTCCGTGGACGTTTGCTCGAACAAGTGAGGATACTTTTTCTTCATTTGATCCTCTCGTTCCCAAGTATATTCAGGTCCACGCCTTGAGTTCCATCGCACCTTGACGATCGGAATCTTGCTACGTTTGAGGGCCTTCTCCTCGCGTCCCATGATTTCTACCGGTTGCTCGATGAATCTCAAATGTTCGTCGATTTCCAATTCCTCCAGAGGAATTATTTCGATGTCTTCAGCCAGACATTTCTTTAGATTGGAAACGTGAAACACGTTGTGAACTCCATCGAGTTCAGCAGGAAGTTGCAATCGATAGGCCACCGGGCCTACTTCCCCAATAATTTCAAACGGACCGATGTAGCGAGGATTTAACTTTCCACGCTTTCCGAAGCGTACCACACCTTTCCAGGGGGATACCTTCAATAACACTTTGTCGCCTACCTCGAACTTTAGAGGTTTTCGGCGTTTGTCGGCATAACTCTTTTGTCGATCACGCGCTGCAGCTAGCCGTTGCCTGATTTGAATAATCCGTTCGGTCATATCATGGATAACTTCCGGTCCAGTGAGTCCTTTCTCACCCGTTTCAGCCCAACACACGGGCGATCTACATTTTCTGCCATAAAGTGCTTCAAAAGGTGCAGCACCTATGCTTGAATGATAGCTATTGTTGTAAGAGAACTCCACCAGTGGAAGGTGAGTCTCCCAATCTTTACCAAAATCGAGAACGCAAGCTCGGAGCATATCTTCTAAAGTCTGAATCGTTCGTTCCGTCTGACCATCAGTCTGCGGGTGATAGGCTGTACTCATATCTAGTCGGGTTCCCAATGCTTCCTGCATTGCTTGCCATAATCGGGAAGTAAATCGAGGATCTCGATCGGAAATGATAGTCTTGGGCACACCGTGAAGCTTCACAATTTTGTCGATGTACAGTTTTGTCAATTTATCCATATTATCGTTTTCCTTCATCGGAATGAAATGTGCCGATTTGGTTAATCGATCGATGATAACCCAAATCGCATCCGGTTGATTTGATCGATGAGGTAATCCCGTCACAAAATCCATGGAGATATCCTCCCATTTCCATTCTGGGATCTTTGGTTGTTGCAGTAAACCAGAAGGCTTTTGGTATTCAATCTTGACTCTTGAGCAGGTTAAGCACTTAGCCACATATCGAGCAATGTCGGCTTTCATATTTGGCCACCAATAAAGATTTTTCAAGTCCTGGTACATTTTATCTGATCCGGGATGTACCGAGTATCTTGACTTGTGAGCCTCGTCCATCACGAGCTCACGGAGACTTCCAAACAAAGGAATCCAGATTCTGTCATTATAGTACGTGAGTCCATCGGACTTAACTTCAGAATGGCCATCTATACCACGCAGTGCTTCAGCTGCGAAGTTTTCTGCTTTCAAAGCTTCTCGTTGGCAGTCACGGATCCGATCCGGTAATCCTGAATGTATTGTAAGTTGAAGCGCTCGTACCCGTCGAGGCTTTTCATACTCTTTCCGACTTAAAGCATCAGCCACAACGTTGGCTTTTCCAGGATGATACTTAATTGCCAAATCATAATCGTTCAGTAATTCAACCCACCTTCTTTGCCGCATGTTGAGATCCTTCTGATCGAAGATGTGTTGTAAGCTTTTATGATCGGTGAATATTGTGCACTTTGTTCCGTATAGGTAATGTCTCCAAATCTTGAGTGCATGCACAACGGCTCCCATTTCCAAATCATGCGTTGTATAATTCTTTTCTGTATCCTTTAGTTGCCTGGACCCGTAGGCAATTACCTTGTCTCGTTGCATCAACACGCAACCGAGTCCTTGGATTGATGCATCGCAATAAACCACAAAGTCGTCTATTCCATCGGGTAACGCAAGAATTGGAGCCGAACATAACATATCTTTAAGCGTTTGGAACGCGCGCTCTTCTTTCTCACCCCATCTGTATTGCACTCCTTTGTGCGTTAAAGCCGTTAAGGGTTGAGCCAGTTGAGAGAAACCCTTAATAAACCTTCGATAATATCCGGCAAGTCCTAAAAATTGTCGGATTTCTGTTGGCGCTCTTGGGGTAGACCAGTTCTTGATAGCTTCCACTTTAGATGGATCGACTTGAATCCCATTCTGATTAACAATGTGTCCAAGAAATTGGACTTCGCGGATCCAAAAGTCGCACTTTCGAAAACTTAGCATAAAGCTGTTCCTTGCGGAGCAATTCCAATATGAGTCGCAGATGCTCCTCGTGTTCTTCCTTTGACTTGGAGTAGATCAAAATATCGTCGATGAAGACTATTACAAACTTGTCGAGGTACGGCTTGCACACTCGATTCATCAAATCCATGAATACCGCAGGTGCATTGGTTAGCCCAAACGGCATAACCAGGAACTCGTAATGTCCATACCGAGTTCTGAAAGCAGTCTTAGGGACATCTTCATCCCGAACACGAAGCTGGTGGTATCCTGACCGTAGATCAATCTTTGAAAAGTAACTTGAACCTTGAAGCTGGTCGAAGAGATCGTCGATTCGAGGAAGTGGATACCGATTCTTGATCGTAACCTTGTTAAGCTCTCGGTAGTCGATACACATTCGGAACGTTCCATCTTTCTTCTTTACAAATAATACCGGAGCTCCCCACGGAGACGAACTTGGACGAATAAACCCCTTGTCGAGTAGCTCTTGAAGTTGTGCAGGATAGTTCGTTGAGTTCACTTACAGCCAAACGATACGGAGCGCGTGCAATCGGAGCGGCTCCAGGAGTTAGATCGATTCCAAACTCAACTTGTCGGAACGGAGGCAAACCAGGCAGATCTTCAGGAAATACATCTTGGAAGTCGCGGACTATCGGGTAGTCGTTGATTCTGCGCTCGGGAAGTGTCGAGTCGGTGACGTTTGCAAGAATCGCGAAGTGACCTTTACGAAGGCACTTTTGAGCTTTAAGATACGAAATAATTCCAGTCACTGTTCCACCCTTTTCGCCTTGAACCGTTAACATTTCACCTCCTTCGAGTGGGATACGAACCACTTTTTCTTTACATAAGATTTCAGCCCGATTCTCGGATAACCAATCCATTCCTACTATTACGTCAAAACTACCAATCGGGAAAGGCATAAGGTCAATTCCTAGGGTATGGCCAGCTAGTTCTATCTTACAATCCTTAACTATCTGAGTCGTATCATGAAGTTTACCATTAGCTAGCTCTACCACATACTTAGCGTCTAGGGCAATCGGTTTAGCATTAATCAATTTAGCAAATTTAGTGGAAATAAAACTTTTCTCAGCACCAGAATCAAATAAAACAGTAGCAAAGAAACCGTTCAAAATAAATTTACCATTAATCACGTTGGCATCATTGCGAGCTTCACCCTGACCCATGACAAAAGCTCGACCTCTACCATTTCCACCATTTCCGTTTCCACCATTTCCATTTCCATTCCCATTATTACCTCCACCGTTACCATTCCCACCGTTATTTCCCTGGTTTCCGTTCCCTTGTCTTCTCAGCTGAGGGCAGTCTCTCTTAATGTGACCTTGAGCACCACACTCAAAGCAGCCACGGGCTCCCCCATTGTTGTTGTTCTGGTTCTGACCGTTGTTGTTCCCATTACCCCGATTGTTCCCATAGTTGTTGTTGTTGTTGTTCCTTCTGGGGCGGTTTTGTTGCTCGGGTAAAATTGCCCAACAGTCCTTTAGCTTCGTGGCCTCCCTTACCACACCTTTCACAGTTCTGATTCTTCCTACAAACACCAGCATGATGCTTCCCACATCTGTTGCACAAGGGCAGGTTACCCCTGTAGTTGCCTTGACCATTGCCACCCTGGCGGTAGTTGCTACTGTTATTCCCTGATCTCTTGCTTTGACCCTGGGAGTTGAAAGACCTCCCAGTACTGTTACCCACACTTTGAACATTCATCGAGTTCTCAGGAGCTTCATCTTCAGCTTTTCTTTTGCCACTTAAGGCAGTCTTTTCAGTGGCTTTTGCAGGTAGAGTACCCTTCTCGACCTCTTGATCAGTAAGTTTGTGAGCCAAACGAATGGCTTGCTGCACGTTTGCGGGGTTGCTGGCAGTCACCAGTCCCTTGATCTGAGGCGCGAGGCCTTCCAGGTAACGCTCGACGCGTTTGAATTCAGCATCAACCATTGAGGGGCACAAGACCTCATATTCGTGATATCGTGCAGTGTAGTGTTCAACCTCAGACCCAGACATCTTCAAATTCAGAAATTCCCCCTCAAGCTTCTTGACTTGGTCACGTGGACAGTATTCTTCCATGATCAGATCCTTAAATGCTGCCCACTGCATGTTGTTGGCCGCGTCTAGCCCAATCATCTGAATCTCAGAGTTCCACCATGAGAGTGCAGCTCCTTCAAAAGTACCAGTAGCAAACTTCACCTTGCTTTCAGCTGGACAGTTACACATGGAGAAGACTTTTTCGGACTTCTCAATCCATCGGAGGAGTCCTACAGCTCCTTCTTCGCCGGAAAACGTCATCGGCTTGCAGTCCATGAAGGACTTGTACGTGCAGTGGTGTTGGTTTCCTGATGCATAAATAGTTCGGGTTTAAAATTAAACAGGTCATGATATGATTGCTTTGTGCCTTAACCGGCATAATAGTTACCCTGTGCGGCATATGCAGCTTGGACGGCTGCCACCGCGGCTTGTACGTGTTCATTGATCATCGCTTGCAGCTGTGCAGGCGTCATGTGTATGCCACCTCTTCCGTTTCCTCGTCCGGACATCTTGCTGAACAGTTAAAGTAGCTAATGTTCAGTCACAGTTATATTCTATACATATCCCATAATATGTATTTTATCAGTTTCCCGTTATCCCTCTATTAGTCCAGAAAAATTTTCGTGCAAGATCGAGGCGTCGTCGGAGAACGTCGTAAGTCGTAAGTACTATCGTCGAAAGTCGGCTTTCCCATAAAAGTCACCGTCGGCGTAGTCGTCGTAGTAGAAATCAGGACGTAGCGTGTAGCATCGTTTCGTTGTCGCTTTCCCCAGAGTAGTGTGCGTATTCGCGTTCGCATTTCGTATTCGTGTGTGAAAATTTCCTAAGGTCTTCCGTTAGACTACTTAGACACGGTCTATATATATATCTTATATATATATATATATACATATATCTGTACGTACTAAGCTTTTACTTACACAGCAGAGCGAGTATCCCAGGTTGGCACGTAAAAATTTTGTCTTTGGGAATTTGTTTGTTTGTTTTGTAACCAAGGTTTTCAAGTTGCAGTTTCCAAATCGTTTTCAAAAATGATTCCAGTTCTCTGCAACCTATGGCTCTGATACCAATCTGTCACACCCCCAAAATACCACTAACGGAGTTTATACCGTTAAGGGGCGCGACTAGACCAGGATCCACAACCACAGTTACAAATACTAAACGAATCAGGGTTAGTCCAAACACCAGTTATAAATCAAAGTCTTAAATTACATACGCAGCGGAAAAGTAATTATCTTAGCACTAACCACGTGCCTTACAAATTCATTGTTTTATAATTCCCAAGTTTAGTTTTAATTATCAAAAAACAAGGTCTTCGAGTGCCATGCCAACCTGCAGCGGATACTCCTTAGCGATCTGCAAAAGTTTAAACCACGCAAGTGTCAACCTAACGGTTGGTGAGTTCACAGTGGGCTTGTCATGCAGTGGCCCGATCTCATAATCATAATTTGCATCAATGTATACTTACAAGTTATTTATTTGTGAAAAGCAATGCTCGTATTTAATTCTCAGTTTATAAATGGTTTGTCCGTGACCACGTCATCGGGTATGTACTAGTTCCGTAAAGTTAAAGGACTCAACCGATATCGCGGGTAGCTAATCCGTTGTTCCATGCTCTAAGGAAGTTTGTACCAAAGCTGACTTATTTTGTGGGGGCCGAGCCATCCCGTACGGTGCGGACCAAGTCATCGCGGTTTCTGCCTCCCCCGTGTCCTCCTCGGGACCACGGTCATATAGGCTGATATTGTACCTCCGTGCACTCCCCGTGCCACGGGGCGGAGTTTGTCAAACTCCAGTAGATCTACCCAACATCCCCTCGCTTTCACAAATTAATGGCACAATTTAAGTTGAGGACTTTTAAGTTATAAGGCATCCTTAGAAAACATGTGATATCATATGGTTTAGACTTTAACCTACACTAGCCATATTAAAACGTTTTCAGTTTTGTTTCAGAAAACAGTTTGTTCAGAGTTCACAAGTGTTCCCATAAAACACTTCAGTTCATCAAGTGGGTGCCAAGCATCCCGTGTTCTCAAGTTTATCAGTGAGGTGCCTAGCACTCTCGAGTTTATCAGCATTGTTTTCGTTAAGTTATTCTGTGTGGCCCATACGGACTCACGGTAAGCGGGTTAGTGACACTCACCTTTGGTTGCACTGCTACACTTCAAGTAATCCAAATATTGTTGTTTAACGAAGACCTAGAACACGTTTAGGTCTTAAGTATTAGTTTCGTGTCTAATCTTTACTTAACGTCACTATGGCCCATAACATAGCACGTTGCAACTATGACTCGACATACCGACACACGACACCAATGGTTGATCATAAACAAGGGTTCATATAAATCAGATATCAAGCATGTTTCATCATGGCATAATCATGTAAGTCATGGCAATAACACTTAAGCACATTTCACAAGTTTGGTTTTTAGGTCAGGTCTTAGTTTCGCTAGCTTAGTTTCGCTAGGCAGTTTCGCTAGGTGCACGGGCAGCACTTTCGCTAGGCAATGCCCGGTGACACAGTTTCGCTAGGCTAGTTTCGCCCGAAACTGCTGACGCAGTTTCGCTAGCCTAGTTTCGCAGGGAAACTGGTTTGAACTTTCGTTCAGGTATTTCGCTCGATAGTTTCGCTCGAGCTGGTCTGGTCAGGTTACCCGGCGACACTATAGTTTCGCTGGTCAGTGTCGCTGGAAGGAGATACAATTTCGCTACTTAGTTTCGCCCAGAGAACGACCAGTTTCGCTGGTCGCGAAAAACATACGGATTTGCCTAAAAATCAACCTAACAGCTTCTGATCATACATGCAATTCATTATCTAGCATCCCTAGGCATTTACCAACATAAATCAACAAGCTTTAACACGTTTACATGCAGTTTCATCATCAAATCGCCCAAAACAAGTTCAAAACCCTAAAATGGCTAAACTAGCATAAATCTCTAACATGATTCCCAGACCCGTCGCACCAAGATATTGTCCGCTTTGGCAGCCAGCATGCCCTCAGGCATCCGCCCCTCACGGATTTAAAACGCGTCTTGATGGGGGAGGTATCCACACCCTTATAAAGGCATGCTTAGTTCTCCTCCCCACCAATGTGGGATGTTACAATCCTCCCCCCTTAGGGGACCAGCGTCCTCGCTGGCACACTGGCCGACGACCGGCTCTGATACCAATCTGTCACACCCCCAAATAACCACTAACGGAGTTTATACCGTTAAGGGGCGCGACTAGACCAGGACCACAACCATTAGTTACAAATACTAAATGAATCAGAGTAAAGTCCAAGCATCAATAATAAAAACAGTTTCAAGATACGCAGCGGAATTTAAAAACATCAGTATCTTAGCACTAGCCACGTGCTTTACAAATCAGTTATTTCAATTTCAATTTCCCAAATTTAGTTTAATGAAAGTAAAAGTCTTCGCGTGCCATGCCAACCTTCAACGGATACTCTTCAACGATCTGCAAAAGTGAAAACCACACAAGTGTCAACCTAACGGTTGGTGAGTTCACGGTGGGCATGACATGCATTGGCCCAGTCTCAATAATCGTATGTATCAACATATATAAGTAGTATGGTTTTGCAAAAACATTGCCAAGAGTTTGTTTACTGAATATGCACTAGTTATGTAAAAGTTAAAGCAGTCAACCGATATCGCGGGTAGCTAATCCGGTTTCCATGCACTAAGGAAGTCGTACTAGGGCTGAAAGCTGACGTAACAGTGTACGGCATTTGCCGTTGGTTTGTGCCTCCAGTTGTGTCCCATTTGGGATGCCCACAACTAAGAACAGGCTGATATTGCACTCCGTTCGGCCCCCGGCCGGTTGGCTACACATTTGTGTACCGCGGAGCAGGGTTTGTCAAACCCTCAGTAGATCTACCCAACATCCCCTCGCTTTCCAGATCATCAGTACTAAGTTGAGGTCTTTAAGTTTTAAAGCATCCTTAGAAATCATGTGATATCATTTGGTTTCGACTTTAACCTACACTAGTCATATTAAAAATGTTTATTCTGGATTTCATCTGAAATCCCAAAAAGAGTTTAAGTGTTGTGATAGTTGGTTCCGGATTTCATTTGAAACCCCAAAGATGGACAGTTGCAAGTGTTCCCCATAAAACACTCCAACTTCCATAACAGGTACCCCATTAGGCAATACCTCAAATTGTCAGCGTTGTTTTCCGTTTAGTATGTTCGTTGTGACCCAAACGGGCTCACAAGTAAAGGGTTTGTGAAACTCACCTTAGGTTGCTCGGCTACACTTGTTAATCCGATTTGTATATTGCTTAACGAAGACCTAGTGAATCACATTAAGGTCTTAGGTGTTAGGTTTGTGTCTAATCTTTAACTTAACGTCACTATGGCCCATAACATAGCACGTTTGGAACTACGACTCGACATAACGACACACGACACCGATGGTTGATCATAAACAATGGTTCACATAGTTACAGAAATCATGGCATGTATCATCATGGTATAATCATGTAAGTCGTGGCATAACATTTTAATAAGTTGCACAAGTTTGGGTTTAGTCTGGAGAAACTGCTGGAGAAACTGCTAGAGAAACTGCGAGAGAAACTGCTAGAGAAACTGCGAGAGAAACTGCTAGAGAAACTGCGAGAGAAACTGCTAGAGAAACTGCGAGAGAAACTGCTAGAGAAACTGCGAGAGAAACTGCTAGTTTCGCTAGCTAGTTTCGCCAGGAACAAGGTCAGTTTCGTTCACGAGAGACACTACAGTTTCGCTGGAGAAACTGCTAGAGAAACTGCGAGAGAAACTGCTAGTTTCGCTAGCTAGTTTCGCCAGTAACTGGTTGAACTTTCGTTCAGGGACAAGGTCAGTTTCGTGCACGAGAGAAACTACAGTTTCGCTGGACAGTTTCGCTGGAAGGAGATATGCACAGTTTCGCTGGATAGTTTCTCCTGATGAATGCACAGTTTCGCTGATCGCTAAAAAACCCGTAAATTTGACTAAAAACCTTTCTAACAGCCTCCATACTTCGTGTAATTCATTTTCAAGCATACATAATCATTTAGGAACATCACAGGAGCATTTTTAACATCATAAACATGCATTTTCATCATCAAATCTTCAAGAACACATTTTACCCAAAATGACCTAATCTAGCATGAATCTCTATTATGGATCAGTTTCACACGTAAAGTTGTAGTTTTTATGGTAGATCTAGCATTCCTAAGCATTCATACAAAAGATCAAGTGATTACATGAAGATCTAAGCATGCTTTATGAAGAAAACATATGGAAAATACATAGAAATGGTTCATGGGACTCACGGTTTGATCAAGGATCGATGGATGATCTTCACCAACAGAAGTGATGGCTGATCTTGGTGGTCCTTAGAGCTGGTCAGATTTCGTGAGATAGAGGAGAGGAGTGTGTGTGTGTGTTTTTGTGATGTAATGAAAGATTATGGAGAATTAGGGTTCATAAGTGGGTTTAAATACTAAGGCTTATGGTGGGCTTATCATTGGGATTTGGGCCCCCAATGATTAGCTAGTCATTAGCCCATGATTAGTCCATCATTAACACATATGCATACATTCTAATTACCCGATTAATCCTTAAACTAAGCAATTAAGTAACTTAATCAATTTATTACATAATCCAACAAATAAGCAAATGGTCATGCTTTTCAATAATAATCATGCATTTAAATCGCGTTGCACATAATAACAATAAATAAGTGAACATATCACACGTATGGACGGGTTTGGTGATCAACCAAAGGTCGTGGACGTATTCGGCCTAGCTAAGTATTAGTTACTAAGTTAACACTTATAACGTAACTAACGGAAATTGTCTAACAGGAAGTTAACCTTGAAATTCTCGGGTGTCACAATAT
>JBCNJP010013345.1:0-12501 GCA_039602395.1 Deinandra increscens subsp. villosa
TCGTCTGTCACACCCCCAATTTACCACTAACGGAGTTTATACCGTCGAGGGGTGCGACTAGACCAGGATCCACAACCATAGTTACAAATACTAAACGAATCAGGGTTAGTTCAAACACAAGTTATAAATCAGAGTCTTAAATACACGCAGCGGAAATAATTATCCTGGCACTAACCACGTGCCTTACAAATTCATTGTTTTATAAATCCCCAACTTAAGTTAAATCAAAAATAAGAGTCTTCACGTGCCATGCCAACCTCCGGTGGATACTCCTTAGCGATCTGCAAAAGTTTAAACCACGCAAGTGTCAACCTAACGGTTGGTGAGTTCACAGTGGGCTTGTCATGCATTGGCCCGGTCTCATAATCATAATTCGTGTCAAGGTATACTTACAAGTTATTTATTTGTGAAAAGCAATGCTCGTAATTAAATCTCAGTTTATAAATGGTTTGTCCGTGACCTACGTCATCGGGTATGTACTAGTTCCGTAAAGTTAAAGGACTCAACCGATATCGCGGGTAGCTAATCCGTTGTTCCATGCTCTAAGGAAGTTTGTACCAAAGCTGACTTATTTTGTGGGGGCCGAGCCATCCCGTACGGTGCGGACCTACGTCATCGCGGTTTTTGCCTCCCCCGTATCCTCCCCGGGACTACGGTCAAATAGGCTGATATTGTTCCTCCGTGCACTCCCCGTGCCACGGGGCGGAGTTTGTCAAACTCCAGTAGATCTACCCAACATCCCCTCGCTTTACAATTAATGGTACAATTTTAGTTGAGGACTTTTAAGTTATAAGGCATCCTTAGAAAACATGTGATATCATATGGTTCAGACTTTAACCTACACTAGCCATATTAAAACGTTTTCAGTTTTGTTTCAAAAAATAGTTTGTTTAAGTCCACAAGTGTTTCCCATAAAACACTTCAGTTCATCAAGTGGGTGCCGAGCATTCCCGAGTTCTCTTGTTCATTAGTAGGTGCCTAGCACTCTAGAGTTTATTCAGCATTGTTTTTCGTTAAGTTATTCGGTGTGGCCCAAACAGGCTCACGGTAAACAAGTTAGTGACACTCACCTTTGGTTGCACTGCTACACTTCAAGTAATCCAAATTATTGTTGTTTAACGAAGACCTAGAACACGTTTAGGTCTTAAGTATTAGTTTCGTGTCTAATCTTTACTTAACGTCACTATGGCCCATAACATAGCACGTTGCAACTATGACTCGACATACCGACACACGACACCGATGGTTGATCATAAACAAGGGTTCACATAAATCAGATATCAAGCATGTTTCATCATGGCATAATCATGTAAGTCATGGCATAACACTTAAGCAAATTTCACAAGTTTGGTTTTTAGGTCAGGTCTTAGTTTCGCTAGCACAGTTTCGCTAGGCAGTTTCGCTAGGTGCACGGGCAGCACTTTCGCTAGGCAATGCCCGGTGACACAGTTTCGCTAGGCTAGTTTCGCCCGAAACTGCTGACGCAGTTTCGCTAGCCTAGTTTCGCAGGGAAACTGGTTTGAACTTTCGTTCAGGTATTTCGCTCGGTAGTTTCGTTCGAGCAGGTCTGGTCAGGTTACGCTAGCGACACTATAGTTTCGCTCGGCAGTGTCGCTGGAATGAAGGCCTAATTTCGCTACATAGTTTCGCCCAGAGAACACTCAGTTTCGCTGGTCGCGAAAAACATACGGATTTGCCTAAAAATCAACCTAACGGCTTCTGATCTTACATGCAATTCATTATCTAGCATTCTTAGGCATTTATCAACATAAATCAAGCAGCTTTAACACGTTTAACATGCATTTTAATCATCAAATCTCCAAAAACACTTCTAAACCCTAAAATGACCAAAATTGCATAAATCATCATCATGGTTTGTTTTTAAACGTAAAGTTGCTGACTTTATGATAAAACTAGCATCCCTAGACAACATATTAGTAGATCAAGCAATTACATGAGGGATTGAGCATGCTTTTAAAGAAAACACAAGGAAAAGACATAAAGAAAGGTTTTTTGGAGACTCACGATTTGATCTAGGATCCAAATGGGTGTTGTCTCAAGGCTGAGATGATGATTCTTGATGGTTTCTTAGCTGACCAGATTTTCCAGGAGAGTGTGTGTGTGTTTGTTGTGAAATGAGGCAAATGAAGCTACTAGGGTTTATTAAGTTTATTTATATCAGAGGCTAGTTTCGCTGGCAGTTTCGCTGGCCAGGCGAAACTAGCTCTGGTCTCGGGTACATTGATCAGTCTAGCCTGCTACCGGGCGAATCTGTAGTTTCGCTCGGTAGTTTCGCTGACTACCAAATTTAGGCAATTTTCACATAATCAAGTATTTACAATTAATCATGCTATTCACAATAATAAGTCATGTATTTAAATCACATTGCACATAAAGACAATCAATGATGAACACATAACACATATGGACGGGTTCGGTGATCAACCAAAGGTCGTGGACGTATTCGGCCTAGTTTAAGCATTAGTTACTAAGTTAACACTTATAATCGTAACTAACGGACTTGTCTAACGGAAGTTAACCTTGAAATTCTCGGGTGTCACATCATTCCCCTGAAATTGGAATTTTCGTCCCGAAAATTATTCTTGTGTCGTAGCGTTTGCAGCATCAGCTGTCGTCGTTGCTATCGTCGCTGGGGAAAGAAAGCAAAAAGTTTTAGGGTTGTCACATCGTCTGAAGCGGTTGAAAAGAAAAAGGTAAATATTTGCCAGTCAAGTTTCATTCCGTTCTATATTTTCACAGTAATCTGTTTGGTAATGTCATGTAGTCCCATTTTAAATGTTATTTGGTACCTCAAACACTTGGGCCAGCTAGGGATTGTTGGAACAAATGGTGAGATGTGTAGCAAACAAAGTTCAACTGACTTTGAAGTTGATCTGGAACTTAATTAATGTGATCTTCATCCGGATGTTTTAAGTTCATCTGGATATCTAATGTTCATCTGGAAATCAATTGAACTGTAGAACCTGATGACCCATACTACTTGCAATAAAATGGCACTCCTCAGTCCATATCTATCATGGTGGTAATTATTTCAAAATTGCTATATATATTATGATCAATTTCCATAACCTAATTATCAATTATATGTTTTGGTATAGGAAGGAATACAATAAAAAATGGTCCTAATTAAGCTCAAATCTGGACAGTTGAAGATGAAGACCACTTACGCGGTAGTGTTGTTGACTTGTAATTGAATTAGATTGAGAATAATGCTTGTATGCAGTGTAATTTTCTTTAATTTTTTATTTGTATTTCATTTGTATTGACTTGCAATTGAATTTTATTTTATTTGTAATTAAATATATGTGTTAAATTTTATTTGATTTGTAATTAAATTTTATTTGATTTGTAATTAAATATAGGGTTCATTGAGATAAAATGTATGATTTCAACTACCCTTTGGCCACTTTCTTTTTCAAAATATATGTGGCTAAAACACAAATATACGTGACCATATAATACCAAAGGCCACGCTTTTTATATCTTAACGTGGCCGTTGCCACCATTTGGCCACGCGTATTGAGACAAAATGTATGATTTCAACTACCCTTTGGCCACTTTCTTTTTCCAAATATATGTGGCTAAAACACAAATATACGTGACCATATAATACCAAAGGTCACGCTTTTTATATCTTAACGTGGCCGTTGCCACCATTTGGCCACGCGTATTGAGACAAAATGTATGATTTCAACTACCCTTTAGCCACTTTTTTTTTTCAAATATATGTGGCTAAAACACAAATATACATGACCATATAATACCAAAGGCCACCCTTATTATATTTTAATGTGGCCGTTGCCACCCTTTGGCCACGCGTATTGGGACAAAATTTATGATTTCAGCAACCCATTTGGCCACGTTATTTCATATCATATGTGGCTAAAACACAAATATACGTGACCATATAATACCAAAGGCCACGCTATTCATATTTTGACGTGGCGGTTGCCAACCTTTGGCCACGCGTATTTGGGCAAAAATTATAATTTCAGCAACCCATTTGGCCACGTTTTTTTATTACATATGTGGCTAAAACACAAATATACGTGACCATATAATACCAAAAGCCACGCCATTCATATTTTAACGTGGCCGTTGCCACCCTTTGGCCACTCATACTGTGACAAAATGTATGATTTCAGCAACCCTTTGGCCACGTATTTTTATAATGTATGTGGCTAAAACACGAATATACGTGACCATAAAATACCAAAGGCCACGTTAACCAAACACATGTGGCCGTTGGAACCCTTTCGCCACGCTTTTCTGAAGAATTGTTTGATTACAACAACAAATATTGGTACCCTTTAGCCACGCTTATAGGTGGCTTCAGCCACTGATATTGTAACGTGGCCGTAGGGTACATATGGTCACGGCACCTATGGTGTCGTTTGGAATGGAAAAAAAAAACGTGACAAAACACCTTTTGTCACGGTTTTTTTCCGTGGCCAAAGGTGAATTTTGACGTAGTGTCAATTAATTTTCAGTTCAATTTGATACAATTGATTCACTTTTATGTTTAGTTATATTCCAATCAAGTCAATTTGAACGATATATTTTCTTTCAATTTGCAGATGTTTTTCTATTGTGAAATGCACAAATTAAGTTGGCAAAAGGGATCAGAGGATGTGATCATATTTTTTAGGTAGTTTTTTATGTCCTCCCTTCTTTTTCTATTTGTTAAAACAACTTATATATGTATATATTTTTTATCTTTGTTTGCTGGCGGTTGGATTGTTAACCGAAATGGAAGAGATGCCATCAGAAAAACAACAAGAGTATTTGTCATCTCTATTTTCTCCTATTTCTCAGGTTTGCTTAACTTTTATATGTAATGCATAATTATGAGTTACACAAACATGAATGGTATACGTGTTCTATTTAGGATAAGGTAAACTTTGTGAAATCTTTAAAATAATTTGTTAGGAAATAGCTGTAAAGATTACAAGTCAAAATGAATAATGAATGAACAAATTGGTTTTAGAAAAGCTTAAAATGGTAAGATTGACTATAATTGATTTTAGTTTTTTTACCAATCTTAAATTTGATATTTGTGCACATGACATCCTTTTCTGCATCTGCTAAAAATGGTGAGTTTAACATTAGCTTCAAGTTTGTTTTTAGTTAGTTTTTTTTTTGATGTTTTGTTGTAGGATCCAAAAGATAAAGCGAAGTCAGAGCTAGAGATTAGTTCAACAATACGGTATGAAGCTATGATTTTAGTGTGTTGATTTGCATCTTGCTTTTATTACTTCACAAGTGTTGCGTTATTATAAATATTATTCATACTAAAACAATATTTTTTTGAGAAATTATGTTAGGTTTTTGGTTAAAGAAGTTTTTATGCAAGAATAAAACTTGCAAAAAGTTTATGTCATTCGAGTCTCTTGCTTCAATTGGTTTTTGACATGTTGACTGTCACTAAATGATTTTAAATTTAGAATTTGAAAATATAATCCATCATTGACATTTTTTGCTTCTACTTTTTCACCAGTTGACCGAGTCACTAATTGAAAAGTGATTTTATATTAACTTTTTGCATGATTATGGAAAATTAGCACAATAAATTATCACATTATGTTTTTTGCAATTGGTAATTTGTCAATCAAGTTGCGTATCATCTAATTGTGGCGTAGGATTTTATAATTGTACAATATAGTAAATTCTAAAGTTGGTAAGTATGTTTGTCAGTTTTCATATATATTAAAGAGATAAGTTGTTTTCTTTTATGATTTTAACTAAAATTGCCTTAATTTTGAGAATTTTAATGAAGTAATCCCTTAATTTCGGGATTTACTAAAGTTTAAATTTCAATAAAGTTCAAATTCAAACTTTATCATCTAATTTACCTATATATAGTTAGCTTTTTTAAATTTTTTCCAGTTATAACTGTTTTAGCTTTTTTAAGTTTTTTTCAGTTATAACTGTTTTAGATTTAGAAATTCCTTTCATTTCGGGATTTAGTCAATTACAAATTTTATGTTTTTGACTAAATTTGCCTTAATTTTAGGATTTTTAATGAAGTAATCCCATCATTCTAGGATTTACTTAAGTTTAAATTTCAAAGATTGTTGAATTCAAACTTTAACCTATAACTTTACCACTCATAATTAGCTTCTAAAATCTTATTCAGTTACAACTGTTTTAGAATGAACAATCCCTTTAATTCCGGGATTTAATCAATTACAAAATTTTATTTTGACTTGAAATGTAATTTTACCATAAATACGTCTAAAATTTGATTTTTAATTACTAACTTGATTGAATATGAATATGCATTTTTATTTAATGTCATTATAACATATTTTGTGTTTACATATTTGAGATATTTGATGTTGTTATGATCAACAATGATAATTGTATTATGTGTATATGAATATTCAATATATTAGTAATGTAATAAATTTTGCATATTCAAATGAAAGGCTAAAATATATTTACATATTGGCATGGTGCAAATCATTACGAGATCTCTTTGTGTTGGCTTACGTTATCACCATATTTACATTTGTTTAAAGGTCAGTCTTTTAATCTCCAGTAATCATTACATGCATTTAAGTTTAAATTAACCACTAAATCAATAAGCATTACTGATCCGTTTAGCATTCAAATTCTAATTGAGAATTTGTAGATTATTAAATGCTAACATACTATAGATCGAGTTGACACTTCGGCTATTATGCAGGTTGGGAGATGAACTTATTTTCATAAGATAAGTTCAACTTTGAAGAAATTAGCTTTGAATCTTTCAAGAATCTTTCAAAGTACTTTCAACTTTGAAGGATTCATGGTTTTTTGTGTGATTTTTTCATTACCTATTTGAGAATTTTTGTATTCTAATTCACAATTTTTTAACTTTTGGGAACTCAGGGTCTAACAGAAGTACTGGAGTGAAAGGATTGACTAAAGATTTACAATAAGATTTTGAGGCCTCTACCTCTGATGTTTACCAAATGGTATGATTTAGTAGCATCTTTATAGTGAAAATCATCATTTGATGACCAATATATTTACCCAAATGGTCATTGACTTTTAAGTGATAGATTACTGCGATTTACCGGTGTTGAGCTCTAAGATATCAAGTTTCCATGATTTTCTACTTTTATCTATATTATATAGTGAAAAAACTCATTTTGTTTTATGTTTTGCATGTTGTGGTTTATATATTTTATATTCTGTCAATTTTGTATGATGTAGGAAGCTAGGAAATGATTTGACAAAGCTGGTGTTGTTTATAGTAATTTTACCAAGTAGTTAGTTTTATGTGTGGTTGTTAGTTTGAATAATTGACTTCTTATTATATTTACACATTTTCATGCAGATACTTGACAAATATTTATCATTAAGGAAAAGTACTCGGACATAAATAGCTTCTGCCACGAAAGAGGTATATGTGTTCTTTCACATAATTTCTAGATATGATTTATATATTAATGCAATAATTTGGTGACAGTTATACATGATTAGCCATCTTTATTTGTAATCTTAATCTGGTAGAGATATTTTAGGGAGTTTACAGTGGCATAATGATATTTGAGCAAGCTTGCTCAAATATTTGTCTACTTAGATGAGAATAACACATATACCTCCGTGTTAAAATATGGTGGTGGTGTGAATTATTTTTCTACTTAGATGAGAATAACATTGTGTAAATCTCGCTTTTCTATTTTTACATTACTTTATATTATATTAGAAACATGAAATTCAAGATTTAATCATGTATACATGAGTTTATTGACTATATCTTTTTTTTATAAATGTTATATTTCATTACATGCTTTTTATATTAAAGATCATGTATCTACATGGGTAATTGACATATAAACAAAAGCGAATGCCAATCTCTTTTTAAACTTTGATTGTTTTTAAATCAACTGGTATTTTCACATGGATAGTTATACGTTGTTTTATCAAGATTGAAAAAAATGATAAAATCTTAATTTTAGATGAAGATGGTCGACAAACAAATGTAACAATAAACACTATTTTTTAAGTCTCTTTTTCCAAATTTGTAACTTGACCTTTCTTCGACTTTAATTTATAATTATTATTGAATTTGTTTTTTACCATCTGGTTGTGTATAGGTAAACTTTTAAATGTTAAATATGAGTTGCCAGTTATTTTCTTTACGTAATTTTCTAAATTATCTCCAAGCTCAATTCCCATAGCTGACAAGTTTTTAGATTTTTGTTGATTTTCTTATTTCTTTCTTTTTTTAAAGGCATATATGTCACTCACTAACCATTCAATATTTAATCATAGACTATTTGATTGATCGGTATTCTCCATCAAAACATTTAATAACATCTTGGTATATTTCATAATTTAATATGATAATTTCAAGCCGTGTCAATCTCTTTCGAGAGTTGGATTGTACTTGAAAGATTTGGTCTTCTCTCATGGTCAATTATATGTTGCTTTATCAAGGGTGGGGAGCAAGAAGTGTCTGAAGATCTTGATTTTGGATGAATGTTGTCGTCCAACAAATGTAACAAAAAATATAGTGTATAAATCTATCTTCTCAAATTTGTAATTGTTATTGAACTTTTTATTATTATTATTGAATAATGTTTTACCAATAACAGTTATTCAATAATATATTTAATTTTTAATTTTTACGTTACAGCCCCGGGTATTTACCCGGGTAAGTGGCTAGTATTATATATATCTCAACCAACATCATAAAAACACCTAATCAATAGAGACTCGACACCATCAGCGGAGCTTGAACAAAAGTTCAGGAAGAGCCGGACTCAGTATATTATATAAGATTTTTCGAAGAAACGAGGTAAAAATTAATGAGCGAAAAAACGAAGGGATCGGGGCCCTCCCGGGCCTCTTCTAAGCTTTGCTCATGCTTGGCACTTGTCAAAAAGGGAATAGTTGGTTTCGGTTCCTCCATATACACCAAACTGAGGTGAGTATAAGAGTGTGTGCAGTGGAGGCATTATCATCTTCATTACATCACGTCCTTGGCACACCGGCCCGTTGTAACACCCCAAAATTTCATGACTTAAGTTATATACGTGTGCTATATGTGTTAAGTAGCTAAAATGCATATAAAGTAATATATATATACGTAGAATAGAGAAACGTCGGGATTCGCGTACGAATATTCAACGCGACATTCGAGGAAACGTCAAGAAGTGAACTTTATAGAATATGATAGATAATGAAAAATAAAGACCGTAGTCGCAAACGGATCTCAAATCCGAGTTATAACGAAGCGGGAAAACGCAAAATAGTGATTTGGGGGCCCGGTTTGTAATGAACCGTATTTAAGCACGAGCATCACTAAAATAACACCGAAGCGAAAGTAGAATATCAGGTATTACTAAATACTTGTTTTATAAAAGTTATATTAGACTCCCGTAATATATTAGTTATTCGGGAATTTTTATAAGTCGTCTGTGAAATATTAAATTATTTAACAGATTCAGAATACGAGATATAATGCCTATTATATCCTAAAATATCTAAATATCTTGGTGTTTCAATATCATTCATTGAATGATTACTTCTTATGACTCATCAAAATTCTATCCTCGTCACATACTTATGTGTCTCAATATTATTCATTGGAATGATTACTTCTTATAACTCATCAAAATTCTATCCTAGTCACATACTTATGTGTCTCAATACCATTCATTGGAATGATTACTTCTTATGACTCATCAAAATACTATCCTAGTCACATACTTATGTGTCGTTTATCAAAATTTTATCCCAGTCACCATGGGACGTGTCTAGACCATATTTCACACCTTATACTATAAATAGGAGCCTTAGTTCATCAGATTCACTTGCTAATTCACAAATCAAAGCATAGAAAAACCCTAAAATGCTCAAGAACGTTCATAGCTCGAAATCGGTTGATACAGGAGGTGTTAGGAGCTAATTTTCTGCAGTCAAGCTTTATTAGGTATGTATTACAAAAGCCCTCAATCAATTTTGTGATTCATGACACCTAGATATGCTTTTTAGAAAAGATCCGAAATTAGGGTTCTTAAGCATGAATCTTTAAAATTGAGTAATCCGTTTGGAGTTAAGGTCTGATTTTGGTATGTAAGCTTAAAATAACATGTTTTAAGAAAGCCCTAAGTTAGTTTCATGATTTGAAAAGGTTTGGTATGGTTTTGGGAAAACGGGTCAAATTAGGATTTTCTAGACGTTGTGCTGCACAAACTGAATGATCGGGATCTAATTAAGGTCCCATATATTGAAGTATATCATGATATGATATTATGAAAATAATCCCTGAATTTATTTGATGATAAAAAGGGTTTTGATAATAATTTGAGAAATTACGTCAAATTAGGGTTTTGGAATAAGATTATTTAATATAAAATAATCTGAAGGGTATGGGAACTTGATTTTTGGTATAGTAACATGTTTATATATATAATAAGTATATATGAAGTTAAAATTGATAAATAATAAAGTATTGAATATACCGAGTTAATCGGATATTTAGAAGTTCGTACGGACTGGAAGGGTAGCGCCGCCTGTACACTGGGATTTCTGGCAAAGCGGGGGTGTCGCATAAATCCCAATTGGGACTTGCCATACCTCACTGGGAGATCCTGGAGTGAGCGTTTACTTATAGGAATGCACTTCTTCATATTATCAATAAAAAGGCTAATTTGCCTATAAGGGCGTTTTGGTCATTTGGCTTTTAAAATGATTAGTCTTAATAAAAGAGATATTATTAAGATAATAAAGCATTAAAATAAACGTAGGAAGTGTTTATTATATTAAACCTTGCGTTAACACCGTACAATACGCGATTAGTTTTAATTGGAAGGCATAGCAGAAGTTTTCTCTGAATTAACTGCTTAAGAGGATAAGGTGAGTTCTATGAGCCCACTCTTTAAAAGTTTTAAATATTTTAATGTTTTTGGGCTGATATACATGCAATGTTATTACTTGAAAAGTATTTGAAATGCCTTTTTACGTGTTTAGTGTGAATACACATACGTGGAATGTTTTAATGCCTATAACTGTTTTAAAGTGTTATTACCTGTTATAAACTCTTTTCGGGAAGGTTATAATGAATGGGTAATAAAGAAGTTAAACTTTTGAAGTAAAGTTTAAAAAGGAGGAAAATAAGTTTTGAAGAATTGAACTCTTTTCAGAAGAGTTATAATAAATGAATATTATTAAGATAAATCTTTTTAAAGGTTTTGAGGAAGTTTTAAAGAAGAATTTAATCTAAGCAAAGATTGTCTTAAGGAAGGTTGAGGGGAATTGTACAATTCAAGCAGTGGAAGTTAATCCACTGGAGTAGCGACGGTTACTCAGGAGGTCGGGAGGCGACGACCACCGAATGGACTAAGCTTAGTCCCAGTTAGACAATGCTTAGTAAAAAGAAGGTTTGCTTATAATGTTTCGTATAATTCTTTTATACTTAACGATTATTTGCACAGTAGATGGGTCCCGGAGGCCCAAGGTAGTTTAGAGTATTAAATGATTTTTAATACTGAAGGTTTAAATGTTTTGGTATAATCTTGTATGTTTTATACCTATCGAATGTTTATAAGGAAGGGGGCTGTTAGGCCCAAATGTTTGAAGTAACCTTTCAAGGTTAAAGTAAAGTTTTAACTACTTAGAACTCACCAGCATAAGTTGACCTTTCCAAAAATATATGTATGTATGTCAGGTCTTGGTGATGTTTAAAGTAGCAAGGGAAGGGCTCTAGCGAGAGCAGATTAGATGGGCAAGCTATCAGGAAGGACTCAGTTGTAGTACTGACATATGATATAGATAAGATCTAGTTATTAGATTCTGTTGTTATCTTCCTTACTGTTGTAACTTGGCATATATATAAATGAAAAGTTTTTAATTTCCGCTGCTTAGTTATCTCTGTTGTACCATGTGTTCATGAGTAAATCCGATACGTGACCCCTCCTGGAGCCAAGTCTGGGAGTGGGTGTCACAAGTTGATATCAGAGCCTTGGTTTAAGAGATTTAGATACTAGCACTGTATCTAGACTTAAACTAGGATTCTTGATAGACATAGTAAGGTAAGATAAGGAATGTAAATGCCAGTCAGGATAGTTATGCCCATAGGAAAGAGGTCGCATAAGGAACATAGGAGGTAGGACTTAGGGTATGCAAGTGCGGAGAATACCCGATTGCAATTAGCTACTACAATTTGATATTTTACCCAAATGAACATACCATAGGTTCTAACTGTTGTGTGGCCAAGTGCAGGGTAGGTTAATTGACTGTATGATACATGGTCAGTAACTTGTAAAGATGCTTAGAGGACTGTAGTTTTAAAGGACCGGTTTTAATCACCGGTAAAGAATGAAAAGAATGGTACGAACACTAGGGATGACTGTGATGAGAATAACTGGATTTTGAACTATTATAATTATATAAGTGCACGTATATAATTATCATGAATTCAAATTTGGAGACTTCACGTCACAGGAGTTTTGAAATGTCGGACTATTTTTATAGGATGATGAA
>JBCNJP010013346.1:0-12501 GCA_039602395.1 Deinandra increscens subsp. villosa
TAATAATCCCACATTTGGAATTGGCAAATGGCAGTCCCAAGTATCCAACTTATTTGTTTTTAACAGACCCACCGTTAAAAAAACTTAACTCCGTTAAATGATTGGTGACGTGGAATCCTACGTGGAAATTGAATTTTGTTTTTTGTTTTTCTTTTTAACCTCTAATAACCCACGTGGAATTTCACCGGATCCTCCCCATTTTTACCCCAAATTTAAAACAAACACATTTCTTAACCTAAAACCCTAATTTGCTCGTAAACCCATCAAATTTCCTTTACTGCGACCTAAGACATTCACCAAAATCACTAAATATCGATCCTTCATCATCTGTGTTTGTGAAAAAGATGGTTGATTTCATCTTTCATAAACCTACATTACGGAGGTAAATTGCAGCAGAAACCACGAACTAACTACGATGGTGGTGAATCCAAACTGTTCGAGATAAATAAGGTTAATATGGCAGTGGACTCTGACCTAATTGAGCTCGTTTGGAAGACTGATCGATACTCATATAAAGCAAAAGATGACATTTACATCTACTGGCGCCATCCAGATATGACAATTGAAGATTATCTATTTCGAATGAGCAATGACGAAGGATGTTGGTGAGATGCTTCACACTGTAGGTGAGTTTACTGGTATCTTGGATGTTTATTCATGTGTTTGTGATTCTTCACTGCCCCCGATCTTGTGTTCTGCACCGGAGTCAATAACTCAGTCCCAACACAGTAAGAGTGAGGCCCAAAGCAGTGGCAGTGAAGCCCAATACGATGTGGCTGAGGCCCATTCACCTGTAGCCCAATCCCATGCAGCCCAATCCCCTGTAGCCCAATCCACCTGAGGCCCATTCCCCTGGATCTGGTTCTGAATCGTGGTTCTGAATCAGACCACTCATTTAAAGAGGAGCCTGAGGAAGTGAGAAGGGATGTGGTACTTGGATCTGACTCAGATTCAAATGATGATGAGTGGAAACAATGTACCACTGCTATACATGATGTGAATCAAGAAGAAGAGCAGCAAGCAGCAGATCTTCTATGCTCAGTTTATCAAATTTTCAGAGCCTAACAGTTGAACTTGGGAATGTTCCTATAGCTGAAGATGTTGGTGAAACTGTTGGTGAAACTGAAGGTGGATACAGCAGTTATGAAGATTCAGAGGCAGAAGTCTAATTCACCAGGAGATTCTGAAGATGATGATATAAGAGGTAAGAAACACAAGTTATCTGTACCAGTTGTTACTGATTCAACTAATTGGGAGAAGTGGGATTGGGTACCTGGAACTAGATTTGCTACTAGGAACAAATTCAAAGAAGCTATTAGAAAATATGCTGTGACAAATGGTAGAAATCTGAAAGTGTGCACTAGTAACAAGAATAGAGGTGGTAGAATAGGTGTAACTTGTGTTGAAGGATGCCCATTCAAGGTATATTGTTCATGGCATAGTTCAAAATACTGTTATATGATAAAGAGTGTGGTGGAAGCGAGCATACTTGTCAAAGAAACATGATCAAAAACAGGCAGTTGAATGCTAGATTCATAGCACAAGAGATGTTACCAGCCTTCAAACTAAGGCCAAATTGGCCTGCAAAAGAGGTCCAGGATGCAGTTAGGGAGAAGTACAAAGTATTCATTAGCAACTGGATGGCTTACAGGGCAAAGCAACATGCTCACCAGTCTTTACATGGTTCTATGAAGGAACCTAACGGGTTTGTCTAACGGAAGTTAACCTTGAAATTCTCGGGTGTCACACTTCCGCATTTGTAAAACTCTAATTTTATATTTTAATGATATATGAAACGCTTTTATTAATTATTTGTCGTTTGGTGTAACTAATGGACGGCGATCCTGGTTTGTCACGCTCCCTGCGGCGCGTTATCGCGCGTGGGATTTTTGGGGGTGTGACAATGCTAGATAACATAAGCTCAGTGACTTCTTGAGAGTCATCATTGTGCTTCTGGATTTCCATCCGCGAGCGGTCGTTTAGCAAGTAAGATGGCGTGCTCGGGATGGGTCGGTCAAGAACATACAGCTTTCCAAAAAGCTTCAAGATGTTCCTCAGAAGGGTTTGCCACGACAAGAAGTTCGTCTCAATGAATGGATCGAGAGATACCATTGAACTTAGAGGAACAGTGTTTTCATTAGCCTTCTGAAATAATGCAAAGTAATTTTTAAATTAGTATTTTTGGTGTGAACCATTTTCTTATATATATTGGTATGATTTATTTAATAAGAAAATTGAGAATTCGATTAGACGATTTTACTTATGACTGCCAAATGAGCCTCAGGAGCAAACTCGTGTAACCAAACTGACAACGGTTGTCAATCGCGAAATCTCAGTCGCGACTCTCGTTTATGAGGCCGCATAATACAATAAATTATATTTTGCGATACGTTTAGCCTCATCCATGACCACTTTGTCTATATACATTCATAGTGCGGTGTTGAAATACTCCAACACTACAAACATACATAAAGAAAGTGATAGTAGTCCAAAATGGTCAATATGGCTGGCACGGTGTTGAAATACTTCAATTCCCCCACCTTGGAAGGTACCATTGGCACCAATTGCGATGTTGAAATACTCCAACACTGATGCTCCGGTCAATACGTTCCAAGTTAGACTTGATTTTGGATGGCATGAACTATCAATTTTTATTTACCGAATAGGATATTAAAACCAATTTTAATATTTTGTGATCGTTAGACACAAATGATAAACCCTATCATCAATCGGGACAACTATTTTAAATCACCTATTTAAAATATCTAAGTATCGCGAATGGGCAATTGTGTGTAAACAACATAATGGCATGGTCTTGCTAGAGCCATTTAGCAAGACCAATGGGGACATGACAATAAAAGTGAACAACCACAAGGAAGGCAACTCTGTGCGTTCGTGGATCCGTCATCCGGTTCAACTCCCACTAGCCTTCAGACTCCTTTTGGCGAGTGTCCGATCTTCGATCTTGGTTTTTACAAAATTTGAAATTTACTAACAACTTAGTAAACCTAGCTCTTATTACAATTTTGAAACCCGGAAAAACAGCGGGTCCACCAAAACCAAAATAAAGATACAATTGGGCCAACAATTAGGCCAATCAGAGAAAAATAAAACGCGCCAATCATACAATTAAATTAAAAGGGTCGGCCGTAACACACAATTAATTCAATGGAATTAATCAAGTAATTATGTTCGCAATTTGGAAACGAATCAAAATTGCGAACCACCGATTACGAAAAGACCGGTTCAGATTTACGCGCGGTGATCGTGGCTCAGATACCACTGTCGGGTTTTATATTGGGTATCCGGGTTGCCCGTTTTAATTTTTACCGAATAAATTAACGAGTCATTTAATCAGATTACTTGCGCAGTGGAAAATTAGTTTTACAACGCGAATAAAGTAAAAACCGTAGAGAGGATCTGATCACCGTGTACCGTAAATACTAAAATAAATTAAATAAATTAATTTAAATATCTAAACAGTTTAGATATACCTTGCCGGAGTCTGAACAACCGTTCGAGACACTGGGGTTCGAAGAACTGGCGCTAGGGCAAACGGTAACGCCCGACTCGAACCGGCGAGTCAAATCTTCAACCTATTGTGAAGACGGGGCCTGAGGCACCACGACCGCGTTCATCTCATTAACCGGCGGTGGTGGCGGTAGCGAAACCTTGCCATGTATCATGGCATTCCAATCGAACGGTTCCACTGTGCTTGACGACGAATCCGTCATAGAGACGATTTCGTTCGTCGCGTGTGGAGGCGGCGGAGGAAGTGGCGTGACGGCGGCGGCATATAATGGTGCCGGCCACTTAGGGTTTTCACCCGGTTCAACGGTCGCGACATGCGAGGGCTCAAACATCGGCCTCGGTGGCGCAGGTAGGGCGAGAACCACCTCACGGTGGTCCTCGCCGAAGATGTCGGTGGCGACAGTGGCACGGGCCGCGGCGGAAGCAGATCTCTCAATCGCGGCGGCGGCTCTGGTGGCGGTGGCGGTGGTCTCGAGTTTAAATGCGGCGGCAATCAAACGTGGGTCACGTTTCACCATCGTATTCGTCGGAAAAAGGCGACGGAGGGTGGTGGTTGTGGTGCGCCGAAAACGAGAGAGAGGGGAGAGGAGGTGGGATCGGCGACAGCAAGGGGAGAAGGGGAGAGGAGCCAAATCGTGGATTGCGATTAGGGTTCTCCTAATCCCCTCCTTTCCTATTTAATATTTTTGATAACCCCTTTGGCAAGCAAAGCCCATCTCTTAACCATGGACCACTAAAACGAGCCCAATATCATTTAGTCCGTTAACCGGTAACGACTAGATAAATCCACGCCACTTATATCGTAAACATTTTACGATAAATATTGTTTCGTTACAATTAAATAAATAACTATTATTTATAAACCGTTTGAATTAATTAGTTAACTATTAACTAATTATTAGTTCATTGACTCCGGTGTAACCCTTCCGGGTCAGAACCGGCTCGGTTCAGATAAGTGTCGGTTCGGGACATCAAATATCCAACAGATGATTGGTTAACTGACTGGGAAGAGTGTTATTGTTGTGGATTCTGGATTTTAGATTGGTTCGTTTCTTTTGGATTTTGCTCATGAGTTTTTAGTGATGCTTGATAGGTTAATATAATAAGATAATACCGAGGAATACCTGTAAGCATGATGGAGGTTATTGGAGAGAAGGGAACATCTTTTCCTTCTTTGAACCTGTCAATGAATTTAAATATTTTTGCATTAAATTGTTCTAGCAGAGTTTACCTGGGAACGCGAGAATCAAATAAGGAGAAAATATTCGAACTCGTTCTAGCAGTTCATGCTGATAGTCGAGGGTATTTCTTAAATTTCGGGACACAATTTTCTTAAAGGAGGGGATGATGGGAGAATTTGGAATTTTTTGGGAGAACCTAATTTTTTTTCTTTTACTTGTGGGTAAACTATTAAACTACGATCTTTAAAGTTGAGTAAAACGTTAATTTGATGTTGAGTAAAACACTATAGCTTGATTTCTTACTATTTGCAATGAAGTTGCAACTTTTAAACTTGTGAAACTTATAACCTTAGCAACTTGGGTGAGATCTTAATTTTCGGGACGCAAATTCTTTAATGAGGGAAAGATGTGACTAGCAACTTGGGTGAGATCTTAATTTTCAGGACGCAAATTCTTTAATGAGGGAATGATGTGACATTCTGGTCCGTCGGGTGGAACCCGAATCTTAAAAACAAAACTGAAAAAACTGCTAAATCGGGAATCACGTATATAGGCGTATTATATCAATTAAGGTATTAGAAGAGTATAGTAGCCTTAAAACACTTCATAAACATCACACAGAAGTTCGAGTCTCGAAACATTGGTGATTAACTGAAAACTATTATGTGTTGTGACTTACGTGTGAAACCATTGCGTGTATTTAGTTGTTCAATCGTAATATGTTATATGGAATGTGAATAGTTGATTTTGGGGGATCCAATGTGATAATTGTGATGGTGAATTAATAATGGGAGAAAACGTAGAAAACCGTGACCAAAAACGCGAAAAAACGGACAAAATGGGTACCAGTCAACAAAAGTCAAAGGGTTGCCAGGCGGGAGCTCTAGGCGTATTGCCTAGAGCAACCCTACCCTCCAAGAGATATGCTTGGAGAGGGTTTTCAAATATAAACCCTAATGCTCCCTATTTAAACATATTTATGGCTTATTTTGCCATTTGTGATCCTTATAAATGTCCCATCAACTATATTCTCGTCCCCAAACCCTATCTTACTCAAAATCCATCAAGTTTTGTGCTCTTCTTCAAGAATCAAGTCCCGATATCATCCTTTATCATCCTCTATTCCTCAATATGTTTTTTCTCTTGATTTGGTTATATAAAAGTTACCAAGATATGAGCTTTTTGTTAGATCTAGAGCTGATTTATGATGGTATGATGTTCTCACGAGTAGATCTAGGGTTTGATTGGATAAAGTTTGCATATTTGGATCGAAAATGTGATTTTTATGCTAAGAGTGATGATTCATGCTAAGAGTGATGATTCATGTTAGATATAGGTTTTTGCATGGTTGCATGTGGATAAAGATTGAATCTTGATCCAAGATCTATGTTCTAAATGTTTGATAATGATAGATCTAAGGTTGTTATGACTTGAGTCTCCTCACCCCCTCTCCTGGTCGCGATCTTCAAGTCTGGGGAAAACCCAGACTTGTTTTATTTCCCCTATTTACAGCTATGGTCCTTCAAGATTATGGTTTTATAAAAATCTGACCAAAATTCTAATTTGCACATTTAATCCCCTAACTTTTCACTAGTTTAGCCATCTACTATTAAAAGTAACTCAGTAAATAAAAACTTCCATTAAATAACCGGTTAAATTTCTAAACCCACTTATTTCACCAATACCCAAATAAATCATAGATACAAATATCACACTCAATTCATTACAAAATTTGGGATGCTACAGGGAAGTCTTGTATTTGGGATTAATGTAAAAATTGTGTATTTGATGAATCCCATATTCCTAACATCTCATGTCATTCCGTATAAAGTTAAGGCTCGAAACATTGATGACTAATCAAAAAGTTATACGTACGTTATTTTGCCTTAAAATGTGTTATGTGAAATTAGTTGTTTGAACATAATTTAATATATGACATGTTTATATTAAAATTTATTGGCTTAAATGTGGTTGATGTGAAGGGGGTGAAAAATGGTGAAAAATGTTGAAACCTGTAGTCGAAAACGACGAATAACGAAGAAACTGGAGCGAAAACTGTGAAACCGACCAAGGGGAGTCTTCCCTAGGGTGGCTTGCGGACTGTCACACCCCAGTATTTATTGTGTCGGGTGCGAGCGAGATGGATCACAGTCAATATTATATAGAATGACCTTTGGATGATTAAACAACTAGAGTCGTTTAAAAGATTAAGTTGATTCAAAACGTGGAGTTTCATTCAAAGTTGCAGCGAAAATAGTAGTGAAAGTATATTTTTCTTAATCATTACAAAAACAATTACATTTCAAAAATATTTGAGAACATGACACCGTTAGGTGTTATGCAATGAAATCTGCAAAGTGCAGCTCTGTTTGACCATGACTCCAGAATAAGTAAATGCAGGTCCTAAATGATATGATGTCCAGAATGCAGCATGTATCAATCACCTGAGAATTCATATACTAAAACGAGTCAATATAAATTTGGTGAGTTCACAGGTTTAGATAGCATGCATGTAAAGTTTGATAAACAAGTTTGATTGAATAATTCCATCATTTGACAATTTGTTTAGATACTGTTTTATAAATTAACATGAACCTTGAATACCTAAACTAACTGATTACCCACTCATGATACTATGTCCAACAATACCGCATGGCCAAATATAACTGTATGTACTCTTTTGACTATTAAAACGGAGTCAGGATTGGAGCTACCAATCAGAGCAGGGGCGTTAACCCAATAGATCTATCCACGAGTCATCATTTCTGTTTGTAAATTAATCGGATTCAACTAATAGTGGGGTTTCATCATAACATGATCAAGCATGATACAATACGATTTGGACTAGAAAAGCTCATGTAATCAATAAGGTAACAAGTAATCTATTTGTCAGGCAATGATTATGTTTGTAATGAATTCTCCCCCAAGTATTAAAATTGTAAAAGAAAGGGGCCGTGAAAACTCACCTGAATGCAAATGATTCAGTAAGATAGGCAAGTAAGCAGTCCTATACAATGTTATAAGACAACTTAGAATATAGAAATTGGGTTGACATTTAACTCACTTCAATTTGGTTGGTCAAGTCTTGACGTTATGGTAACCCAATGTTATAATACGATATCGTTGACCTAAATGAAATATTTATTGAAAATAAATATTTATTGTGCAATAAATAAAATATTATTTATTTCCAAGATAATAATTAGTTTAGAAATAGTTTATATTTTCCAAATAAATATCATGTGAGTTCAAAGGACTTTTAAAGGAAGTAATGACGGTTTAAGATCAAAACGAGCTTTTTGCCGGTTTTAGCTGCATTTCACGTTATTTGTAATTATGACTCGTTCTAAGGCTTTGTAAACTACCAAAACACTTTATAAACTTATTATAAGTCATCTCAAGTCCATAAAAGTGTCCAAGATCAGTTGTAACATTTATTTTCATATCTTTACAAAAACGAAGTTTTCGGACCCGTAAAGTGTCCGTTTTTGGTCCCGTTTTCCCCCAAAATTAACTATTTTCAAAAGGGATCTTGTACTAGGGTTGTTATAACTAAAAACATACTTTAAAACCACTTACAAATAGCTCAAAGTTTCTGACCTGAAATGGCCCTATTTTATCTATAGTTTCCGAGACTTTTTAGTGGGTTATTTCTAGGGGTGTTCACGGTCCGGTTTATACGGTTTTTGAGTCAAACCGTAAACCAAACCGTTAGCTACGGTTTTTAATAATCGAAAACCTAAACCGAACCGTTAAAAATTAAAACCAAACCAAACCGAACCGCTATTTCCGGTTTGGTTTCGGTTTGGTTTCACGGTTTAGGATCTTTAGGCTTTCGATATAAGTTTACAATAATAAAATTTAAATTAAAAGAAAATTCGAAATCAACTTTATCAAATGAGACAATAAGAGTATAAGCTACTCTAATATACTTGCCATCTCTAATTTGTTAATATAAAATCCACCTCCAAGTAGGACATGTAACCACCAAAACGTGATGCAAATACTAAAGTTCATAATATAAACAATAGTGTACTAAAGTTCTAGATTTCTAGGATGAAAACATGTCTAAATTTTCAGATTTTTAGCTTTTAGACGCTAAAACTTAAAATCTCATTACAAAAAAGAAGTCGATGTAATTTATCTATATATATATATAATTATATATATATATGTATATATTATATAATATATATTATATTTACATGGCCCGGTCCGGTTTTTTACGACCGGTTTTTCATATAAACCGTAAACCAAACCATTCACTACGGTTTAAATTTTTTGAAATCGACCGACCGCTCGTTAAGATAAAAAACCAACCGCGAAACCGAACCGATGACCGGTTTGGACGGTTTCGCGGTTTGAAACCAAACCATGAACACCCCTAGTTATTTCTATAGATTTAGACGTCCAAACATATCAATAAGTCGTATGGTGCTATCCATAACCTTCTAACATGTTAAAAATTTCGGACCTAGGGTTCCAAGAGTCACAAATTTCGGATCTAGTGGTTTGTTCATAAAACCAAGACACATTGTACACATACTAGCATCATAACACTTGTTTTTCCATAGATCTATATAATGTAGCATACGAGGGGTTCAAAATACATGAAATCACTAGTAGAAACACATTATATACTAGATATAACATGAACATAAACAAAGTTTTAGGTTACTAGAAACATGGGAGAAAATGCAAGTTTAAAGTCACCAATTTTAACCAAGACTTGATGTAGGAGTGTTAGATGCATACAAGGAGATCATCTAACATGAAAATCTAGTAGGAAAGTAAGAAATGAAGTCTACTAACTTGAGAAAAACGTGAATGAGGGTGTTGGAGGCTTGATCTTGCTTCCTTGAGTCTCCTAGTAGCTTTGATCTTCAAGTAATCTTGAGTCTTGGTGAAGAAAGCTAGAGAGAGAGTAGAGAGAGAGAGAGAGAGGGGGGGGGGGCGACGGTTGGGAGAAAGAGGGAGAGAATGTGTGTGTTTTCTTTTGTGGAAGTAAATGAGAGTGTTAGGGTTTCTATTCTAAGTATGCTTATATATGATTGCACAAAGAAATGAAAGAAAAAGGTTTGGTTCAAGTGTGGGATGTGGTGGCGGTTTTGGTGGTTTGGCTGAAAAGGGAAGCCAAGGGGAGGGGGGCCGGTTTCTAGGAGCAAGGAGAGGAGTGTGTAGAGGCTAGATTATGAGGCTTGTAATATTAAATTAGTTGGGATGGGCTTAGAGGGTTTAATTAGATTAATAGACTAGTTTACTATTAGATATGGGCTTGGGCTTGGGTTTAAGATCCATAAGTGCCCAATTGTAAACCCATTGGGGTGCCTATATAAACCCCAATGGTTCTCCTCATTTAGGGTTGCTGGTTTACGAAATTTTAGAGCAGCCACCACAAGGTGATTACGATCGTAAACCGAGAGAGATCAGTTTACGATTACGATTTTGTACCCAACAGGTTCATCTTGTGTGCAAAGATCAGGTTTTAACCTTTTAATCATCGTTTTCTTCGATTTCTTCTCTTCTCTTTCTTGAATCACTAATCTAACCGGATTCCGCACATTTAGATTAGTTAGATATCGTGAGCGATTGTTGTTTCGGGACCAACAGAGAGGAGAAGGTCAAAGGGAATCTCATGGTACATGCTAGGGTGGCTTTGTGTTGGTTTAAGGTAGTGTATGTGATGATGATGAGGTACATGAATAGTCTTTGCTTTATGGTTGAGAGATTAGTGAATGATTAAGCAAAGGTGGTGGATGGTTACTAGAAATCGATTAATGGGAGGTTTGGGTGTCAGGTTTTGATCACGAAAGACAATATGATCAAAGGTGACAATTGGATTTGATCATGCATGGGAATGAATGTGCATGATGATTAATGAATCAAGGTTGAAGATAAATAAAAGATGCAAGTCTTGTTTAAATATAGTTGGTGTTAAATGGTGAAAAACGTTGACGTTAAATGTTTATAAAAACCTAATGGTTTTTCGTTATAAAAATACTAAACATGTAAAGGGTTTACTATTTGACGTAGTTGATAAATAAATAATTAAACTCAAGCGTTCATTGGATATTTTTACGTCGAAGTAACGTTACGAACTTTGCATGTAATTTGAATATTACAAAAGTGATAAGATAATATAAAAATTCTTTTTATATTAAACCATATAGTTGTGGTGAAATTTCTTGTTATTGAAATTCCATCGGATATATATGTATAATGTCATTGTTTTTAAGGTCGATCGTCGAAATATTAATTTAGGGTTACGCCAAGACTAACGGATAGTTGCATAATACGTTATCTACGTTAATTAAAACACAGATTTATGCACACAGAAACAGTTAATTGCATGTATTATTATATGATTTGACTTAGGAAACTTACGGGTTGTCACATTCTCCCCTAGTTGAAGGAATTTCGTCCCAAAATTCAGACTGCGGCGTCTACAGGAGCTGGGCTGGAAAAAGATGCGGGTACTTGGCTTTGAACTTGTCTTCGCGTTCCCAAGTATACTCAGATCCGCGTCGGGAGTTCCATCGAACCTTAACGATAGGAATTCGACTTCATTTCAGCTTCTTGACTTCGCGGTCGACGATTTCAGCAGGCTCTTCCACGAAGTGAAGGGTTTCGTCAACTTGAATTTCATTGAGAGAAATGACGAGCGATTCGTCGGCAAGGCACTTCTTCAAGTTATAGACGTGGAAAACGTCGTGTACGCTACTAAGTTCGGCTGGCAGTTGTAGTCTATAAGCTACTGGTCCGATCTTTTCAAGGATCTGAAATGGACCAATGTATCGAGGGTTTAGCTTACCACGTTTGCCAAAACGGATGACTCCCTTCCACGGAGCAACTTTCAGAAGAACTTTATCTCCGACTTCGAATGATAGGGGTTTCCGTCGGACGTCGGCATTGCTCTTTTAGCGATCGCGGGCGGCTTGAATACTGGTGTGATAACTGTTGTTGTATGAAAACTCGCATAGGGGCAAGTGTTCATCCCAGTTTTTACCAAAATCAATTGCGCAGGCACGCAACATGTCTTTCAGGTTTGGATTGTTCGTTCACTCTGGCCATCGGTCTGGAGATGGTAAGCAGTACTCATGTCAAGTTGAGTACCTAGGGCTTCATGCAACGATCTCCAAAAGTTAGACGTGAAGCGACTATCTCTGTCAGAGATGATTGAGACGGGAGTCCCATGGCGGGAGAATATCTCTTTCATGTAAAGGGTAGTTAGTCATTCCATGGAATCCTTTTCCTTCATGGATAGGAAGTGAGCTGATTTCGTTAGACGGTCGATGATAACCCAAATAGTATCGTTACCATTTCGGCTCTTCAGTAGCTTGGTGATGAAATCCATGGCGATACGTTCCCATTTCCACTCAGGGATTATCGGTTGGACAAGAAAACCGGATGGTTTCTGATATTCGGCCTTAACTTTGGCGCACGTTAAACACTTACTAATGTAAGTGGCAACTTCCATCTTCATGTTGGGCCACCAGTAAATTTTTTTAGTCTGTGGTACATCTTGTCAGCACCAGGGTGGATTGAGTACTTCGATTTGTGAGCTTCGTTCAGAACCAGTGTCCTGAGGTCTCTGATGTGCTCGGAACGACACTGAAAACACTAATAAAATAGACCTAAACCTAGACCTAAGACACACCTAATTTTACCGAAATAACCTAAACCGAACCGAACCCTAAGGCAGTGAACCTGTCGGATTATAGTAAAGCTAAGGCAAGACCGGAATATCGAACCTAGGACACTCTATAGACCAGACTTAACCTAGACCTAA
>JBCNJP010013347.1:0-12500 GCA_039602395.1 Deinandra increscens subsp. villosa
TTTTGTGACATCCGAGAATTTCAAGGTTTACTTCCGTTAGACAATTCCGTTAGTTACGTTATAAGTGTTAACTTAGTAACTAATGCTTAACTAGGCCGAATACGTCCACGACCTTTGGTTGATCGCCGAACCCGCCCATATGTGCTATGTGTTCATTTATTGTTGTCATTATGTGCAATGTGATTTAAATACATGATTTAGTATTATGAATAGCATGACAAATTGTAAATCCTTGATTTGGTGAAAATTGTCTAAGTTGTGCAGCCAGCGAAACTAACGGGCGAAACTATAGTGTCGCCCGGTAGTCAGCTGAGCTATTCGATAACACGAGATCAGAGCTAGTTTCGCCTGACCAGCGAAACTGCCAGCGAAACTAGCCTCTGATATAAATAATCTTAATAAACCCTAGTTCTCCTATTTGCCTCATTTACACAAAAACACACACACTCTCCTGAGATATTCTGGACCAGCTGATTCCAGCCAAGAATCATCAAGGAACCATCATCTCATCTCATCCATTTGGCCCTAGATCGAATCGTGAGTCCCCAAAACCATTCTTTATGCATTTATATGTGTTTTTCTTGGTGTTTTACTTTAAAGCATGACCAAACCTCCATGGAATCACTTGATCTTCTGATATGTTGCTTAGGATTGCTAGATCTGTTATAAAGTTTATAACTTTACGTGTGAAATCCATCCATGTTGAAGATTTATGCTAGATTAGGTCATTTTAGGTTAAAATGTGTTTTTGGTGATTTGATGATGAAAATGCATGTTTAAGGTGTTAAAGCTTACTGATTTATGTTGGTAAATGGTTATGTATGCTAGATAATGAATTGCATGTAATATGGAAGCTGTTAGATTGATTTTTAGGCTGATTTATGTGTTTTTCGCGACCAGCGAAACTGTCATGTTCTCTGGGCGAAACTATCCAGCGAAATTATGCATATCTTCAACCAGCGACACTATGGAGCGAAACTGTAGTGTCGCCGGGTAAACCGACCAGACCAGCTCGAGCGAATCTACCGAGCGAAATTCCCTGAACGAAAGTTCAAACCAGTTTCGGGCGAAACTAGGCTAGCGAAACTGTGCCAACAGTTTCGAGCGAAACTAGCCTAGCGAAACTGTGTCATCGAGTATTGCCTAGCGAAAGTGCTGCCCGTGCACACAGCGAAACTGTCTAGCGAAACTGCTAGCGAAACTGAGACCAGAATCTAAACCTATGCATTTTGCTTGAATGTTATGCCATGACTTACATGATTATGCCATGATGATACATGCTTTGATTTCTGATATATATGAACCCTTGTTTATGATCAACCATCGGTGTCGTGTGTCTGTATGTCGAGTCATAGTTCCAACGTGCTATGTTATGGGCCATAGTGACGTTAAGTAAAGATTAGACACAAAACTAATACTTAAGACCTAAACGTGTTCATAGGTCTTCGTTAAGCAAAACTTGGATTATATAACAAGTGTAGCAGTGCAACCAAAGGTGAGTGTCACTAACCCGTTTACTGTGAGCCCGTTTGGGACACACTGAATAACTTAATGGAAAACAATGCTGACAACTTTACGAGTGCTATGCACCACTTGATAAAAGCTGAAAACTTAGAATGCTATGCATCTACTTGATGAACTTGAAGTGTTTTATGGGAAACACTTGTGAAACTTAACAAACTATTTCTGAAACGAAAACCGTTTTAATATGGCTAGTGTAGGTTAAAGTCTAAACCACATGATATCACATGATTTCTAAGGATTGCCTTTTTAACTGAAAAAGTCCTCAACTTAATTGTGCCATTAATTGTAAAGCGAGGGGATGTTGGGTAGATCTACTGGAGTTTGACAAACTCCGCCTCGTGACACTGGAGGTGCACGGAGGTACAATATCAGCCTATCTGACCGTGATCCCGAGAGGACACGGGGGAGGCAAAGCCGCGATGACGAATGTCCGCAAAACAAAATGGCTGAAGGCTCTGCCTCTACTATACTTAATCGTCAGCTTTGGTACAAACTTCCTTAGTGCATGGAAACAACGGATTAGCTACCCGCGATATCGGTTGAGCACTTTAATTATACAAGACTAGTACATACCTGATAACTCTGTTACGGACAATAACTCTACTAAATAACCAATGTTTATGAATTGACATATATAACTGAGCATTGCTTTTCACAAACAAATATTACGAATACATATGTTGATACGATTATGATTATGAGACCGGGCCAATGCATGACATGCCCACTGTGAACTCACCAACCGTTAGGTTGACACTTGTGTGGTTTTCACTTTTGCAGATCGTTGAAGAGTATCCATTGAAGGTTGGCATGGCACGTGAAGACTTTTGCTTTCATTAAACTAACTGGGGATTTTGATTTGAAACAATGATTTGTAAAGCACGTGGCTAGTGCTAAGATACTATTGTTTTTATTCCGCTGCGTAACTTTTGAAATTGTTTGAAATGAATGTTTTTGGACTTTACTCTGATTTGCTTAGTATTTGTAACTAATGGTTGTGGTCCTGGTTTGCTCGCACCCCTTAACGGTATAAACTCCGTTAGTGGTTGATTTGGGGGTGTGACATTTTTGCTAGAAATAACCACGACTTGGTTTGGAAAGGTGATGGGTCTGCTACTGATACTCAAGGCTGATGAAGAACGGTCCAGCTATTGCCAAGGGGGAGTTTGTTGATACACGAAATGGCAATGAGCTGGATCTGACGAAGACACGAAGTTTTGGTATTTTGGTCTGGTGGCGGAACTCCGGCCGAACCTTGGCCGAGCCTTGGCCGAACCTGAGGTTCGGACAGGCAGTGGAGTTCAGACTTCGTAGCTTATATATAAGTGTTTGTGTCTTTGTAATTTTGCAAGTTTTGAGAGAGAGCGAATTTTGTGTGTGAGATTTCCTCTGTGTCTCTGTGTAACTCTGATTCTCTGCTAATACGAGATTGAGTTTTATTTACGTTTGTGTGTTGATTTCTCATTTGTTTACTATTGTATTCGATCAATTCGACCAAACCGATCCACGATCAGTCGCTTTCAGGTTTGTTCCTTTTCTTGGGGGTGTTCTCAGCTTTAGTAGCATCAATGGTTATGGCATCTAGTTCGACCACAGTGGGCTGATCTTTAACACTTGATTAACCAGTCAAAATAGGTTCATTTTGAGGTCTCTTCTTCTTAGGATCACTTGTCTTGAAAAGAACCATAGTGGATTTACCAGCCACATTGGGAGCAGTGCAAATAGATGTATCAGTTGGCTCAACAAACACGGATGCAGAAATTGCTTGAGAAGGCATCATTGGAGCGTTTGGTTGTGCTTGGAAGATCTTCGTTTTTGAGTTCGAAGTTTTAACGTTTGATTTTAAATTTCAAAATGAGTGATTTTCACGCATTGTCAGCTATTCAACCTTCAATGCAAAATTTGTTGAACTATGATAATGAAATCGGAACAAATCAGAAAGTTCCTAAATTGTTAAGATTGGAAGATTATTACAAATGGAAGAAAGGGTTTGAATCATACATCAGTGCTCTTGATATTGATTTATGGATACCGAATGAGCAAGGGTATAAACATCCTACGAAAAATGGAGAACCGGTCATTCGAAGTGATCTTGATGAAGATGAAAGGAAAGTTGATGTATGAGAAAAGAAAACATATGGAAATCTCACAATGGCATTACCGAGAGATCTTTTGCATCAATTTAAGAATTGCACAACATCTAAAACCTTGTGGGATGCATTAAAAGATAGGTGTGCAGGAAATGATCAATATTAGAAAAGTCGAAAGAAAGTTTTGTTAAAAGAATTTGATAACTTTCAACATTGTGAAAAAGAAAGTAATTCAGACTTGGTTTATAGGTTTTCACATCTGGTTAGTGAACTTGGGGAACTAAAAGATACTAAAGATGATGATGATTTGAAAGAAAAGTTTTTGGAGGCATTACCAAATAGCTGAGAAAACTATGTTATGTTATTGTGTAAAATCCTAAAATCCAATTTGAATATTTTATTCGGAATACTCGATGGTCACATCATTAAATCTTCCATTTAATTGGTAGATTTAAAAGAGTCGGATGTTTTACTTATATTATGAGCTAAAATTATAAGTCGAGTCGGATGAGTTATCTTCCAAGTTAACTTTGGGGGTTAATATAGTCAAAGTTGAGTAGATAAATGAAACTTTGACCCAAAATAAATAACACATAAAATGGAGGGGTTCATGTTGCCTAATGTCCAATGATGTTTTGTCAGGACCAGATTTGAGCAACATGTTCTCATATGATTCATCACACAAGTGCGGAAATCATGTGTGACGGTCGATTCTGGATGAATCTGCATCAATGCTCACCCATTGATAATTCCTAAAGCTCAAGAACACACACTAACACCAAGAACACACACACACAAATGCTCTCTTGAAGAATGTCGTCCCTCAATAGGGTTTTTCTCAACTATATATATGCTACAAGAGAGCATAGGACAAAAAGAATGTTTAACACACACAATCATTACCTAGAATTCAACAAAATATCCCATAAGCACAGACAAGTTCGCTAAGCACTAGACAAGTTCGCTAAGCATAAACAAGTTCGCTAACAAGTCTACTAAGCATTAACAAGTTCGCTAACAAGTCTGCTAAGTATTAACAAGTTCGCTAACAAGTCCGCTAAGTATAGACAAGTTCGCTAACAAGTTCGCTAAGAGAAAAACAAGTTCGCTAAGATTAGGAACAAGTCTGCTAAGTAAACAACTCCGCTAGGAACAAATCAAGTACGCTAAGACAAACATTAAACAAATACACTAGGTGTTAAACAAGTCCGCTAAGTTCAATTAATCAGAAGTCCGCTAAGAAGAAAAACAAGTACGCTAGATTCATAATCAAAATATTTCTAAGTACAAATTCAAAGTCAATTACAAAACAAAGTATCAAATCTAGACAGGACATCAAAAGGTCTTCACCGGAAATATTCAACGGTGAATAGTTTGTGTTGCCAACAAAATAGGTTCCAATAATTTCCACCCTTGTTGGCAATGCAAACCTTTGAAAGTACTTTAATTCCCATATCGTACAGCCTCCAGAGATCTTTCCAGACAAGCTTTTTCAGGTCATTAAAGTTGTTCAGCTCGACCAATCTTCTTGCCTTATCAAGGATGACACTCGATCCATGCTCTTCTATCAACCAGCAGTTTGCTGTCCTTAGGAGTTCTGCGTCAATTGCGAATTTACCCATGCTTGCAAGACTTGTACACCACCAATTTAAGAACATTAAAAAGTAGTTGGCGTCATAGCATTCATAGGGTCTCAGTTGAACAGGGATGGTCCACATCTTCTCATAGTACATCAGCTTCAAATAGGATCTTGAGAGCAGTCTGAGTTCTATCGCTGCAAAGATTCTGATTGACTCAGCACCGACTCTTTCAATCACTAATTCATGTGTCTTTCCATTGTAGTACCAGCTGATTATTGGAGCATTTTTCTAATTCCCCGGGATAGTCTTTACTTTCACCTCCTTCCCAATATCCTTGAACATTCCGCGATGAGGGGCACGGAGGCGTCTTTTCTCTTCAGCTATCTGAGCTTTTCTCTCTTCTTCAGGATTTTGATTGAACTTCTTGTCCTCAGAAGCAGATTTGATTAAAACAGCAGCTCGTATACCCTTTTGATGGTTAGAGTGATTTACCAAATCCAGGTACTTCAGCTGTTTGAGCTCCCAAGAGAACAAGCTGAGAAGAGCTTTGAAATCTCCGAAGATTTAAACATATCCGTTCCGCCTTTTTACCAGGAATGCATCAAAGGCCTCATCATACTTCCATCCTAAGATTTTCATCCCATGATTGACCTTTGGGTTGCTTGGCATTTTCCTTAGATTTTTGGCAGCAAATTGTTGCATAGCCTTTAGGTTTGGTTCCATCTTTTCCCATTGATCATAGATGGGAGGATTGTCTTTCCTTTTGAGTGCCTTAGCACGTTCTTGCTCTCTGAGTCCGATCTGTTCAAGCTTTGCCAGACGTTCTATCTTTCGATACTCTTCCACAAAATCTCTTAAACCTTTAAGTTTTTTTCTGTTGTAAGCCTTCTTATCAATATTCTTGAATCTACAATAGTTGCGGAGTGCCTCAAAAGTCATCCTGTTGGTAGTGGCTTTGATATATTCTTCAGAATCAGGAGCTTCATCAGACGAGTTCTCAGGTGGAGGAAGATATGTGTTGCCTATGTCAAGAATAAGATCTGAAAGATGATCTCGGATAGGAAGGAATTCAAAAGTTTTGGTGGTGTCAGCAAAGATATCTACCAAGGGATCAGTTTCAGCTTCAACATTTTGACTTCGTGGAAGGTGGGAATTCAACCTTTCTTCATCAGTATACAGCTTGGTCAGCTCAATTTCTGTAAGACTCATCAGATATTCTAAGGAGAAGTTGTCTCTCATTAGAGATCTAACGATGTGAGCTATTTCAGAGGTGTCTTCCTCATCCACATCAGTGTCCTGCAAATTTGTGACTATGCGGATCCTTGGTTCATCTGTTCTTGTTGATGCCGAACGTTCAGGTAAAGTACTCGAGCCCTTTCCATATACAATAGCAGGAGGATGGCCTGATTCATATCTTTTAAGTGCTTCGGCCTTCTCCTCAAGTTGTCGGTTTTGTTCACCGTGTGTTTCTTCAATATGCGCTCGACGAGACCTCTCTTTCTCAGCTTCCCTTTTCAGATGCTCCTCTACAATCTATTGAGGAGTCAATATTGTTTTTCCTTTATCCTTATCAGAAGGACCGGGTTTCTCTATGACAGTAGGTTCTAGAGCTGCCGATTCCTTGGGATCATCTTCCTCCTTATCAGAGTCAGAGGAGAAGTGTATGAAATAAGCTTCAAAGATCTGATTTCGGAGATCTTGCTCAGCAGAAACACCAGGATCATTTTGACTTTCAGTTTCTTGATCAGCACTTGTCTCAAGATTGATGATTTCATCATCAGTTGGAATAGGACCTGGAACATATGCGTTGATATCCAAGGCAAGAGTTTCTGCAGTAGACATGACGGTCGAAAGAGGCACACTCACATACTCATCGTCTACTTCCATCTTTACTTGGATTGGGGTAGGACAAGGAGGTTTCTCTTGTTCATCATCCTCACTATCGATCGTATCCAAGTCGATGTAGTTCAGAGGATTGGCTTCGTTCATGAGCACGTTCATTCTTTGACCTAGCTCATTCATGTCGCTTTCGTCTCCAAAGTGTACAAAGTACGGATATTCTTCATAAGCTGCTTCATTACCATCCTCAAGTGTCTCAATGAGAATACCGCATGAGTTTCTTCTTGAGTATAGATTCTCGGCATAGTATTCCCTAAAATTGGACATCTCAAACTCCAAGAAGGCTGGGTCGATGTAAATATGACGGACACCTTCGGTCACGGGAACAATGGCATAGGAGGTAGAGATATCATCATGAACAGTGGGAATGATCGAAAGTTAAAGAGATATGTCATGTTCAGCTTCAGACTCAGCACTTGTTGAACCCTCAATAGCAAGAACCTTGGATTCCTGTGTAAACCTTGGAAGTTTTAGGTTTTCAGGCACAGGTGCAAGCCTTTTGATCAAGTCCAGAGTCTCATCAACTGGTTCATCATGAAGGAGGCTGTTGAAAAAAGAATCTTCGTCACCAGAGGAATTAAGATCATCTCCTTCTATGAGAGTGTCATCATCGATTTCAAAATCGCTGTTATGCAATGGGCTTGTGGTGTTTTGAACACAAGTATAGTCTTTACCAGCAGGAATGGTAGTAGAAGATATGGGGTCTTGAGATTTTTCACCTACACTTCTCTGATCAGATTGAGGTGGGTTTTCTGGCATTTCATTCTCTTTATCACCGGTATCATCATCTGGTTTGTCACTTAATTGTTTGCCTTCACTTGATTTGGCTAACAAATCCTTGAGTCTTTGAATTTCAGCAGCTTGTTCAGCAATGACTTGTGACTGATCATTAATCTTTTAATTTGCCACTTGTAGTGAACAGTTTAGATGGTCATTCTGACTCTGAATGTTGACAATTTCAGCCTAAAGTTCCATCACCTTTTCAGATTCCTGAAGCTGATGGGCTGGTAGCAACAATTCCAGTAATGTCAGTGGTGGTGACAATAGCTTCAGCTAGCTGCTCCAGTGGTCTCATATCCATGTCTATTCCTTCAAATTGTTCAGTAGTAGATGGAGAAATAGTTGCTGCAGCTAAGGTTGTATCTGATGGAGTGCCAGATGAACTCACCAATTCATAATCATCCTATGTGTCGGGCTTCCTTCTGACTTTGAGCTTTTTAGTACAGGCTTTACTTCTCTCAGCTCTGATGAAGAACTCAGCGGATTTATAACTACTCCCACCAGTTTTTGTCGGACTTTGTAAAGTAGTCTTAGGAGGATACTCGGGAGGACTATAAGTCTCATCTTTAAGGTTATATTTAAGATCGTCCTCATCGAGAGACACTGAATCCTCTTAATCATCATGTTCATCCTGTGATGGATTATAGCTTTTATCAGAGGATGATTGTGGTGTCGTAGCTGTAGAGGCCCTGGAATAGTCTCCAATCCTTTGTCTTTTCCGAGGATGAATGCCCTCAGGTTGCGTGGGACTGTCACCAGAATCTGAGGAGTCAGACCTTCATCATCATCATTGTCGTCTCCTTCTCCTTCTTCAGACAGATCCACCAGTATAGGACTTGAGGAGCGTTCAGCAGGCTCAGAAGCTTCAGTACTTGTACCCTGGAGATTCCCAGGGTCTTCAACAACATTAGAAGCAGCAGTAGCAGGTGCATTTAAATCCAACTCAGTGTGGACTTGATCATCCTCGTTATGTTCTACTTGAGCTTCAACAGCTGTTTCACCCATTTGGATATCTCCTTCGGCATCAGCAGGAGCAATCCGAGCAATCATCTCGGGAAAGAAAGGTACAACATTCCCTTGATATTTACATTTATGGTACTTGCTGTATGAGCCAGTGTTCATTAAACTTGTAGAGATGGTTTCTCCTTGCTTGATCAAGGTTGGGTAATAATGATCCAAGATAGCGTGGATGAACCGGGGGTACATCAAGAACTTCTTTGCTCTTCCAGTGGGATGCAGATTAGCAATCATCCATTTGAGCAGTTGGTGTGAAAGATTGAACCCCTCACCAGTGACAAACCCATGTAGAGCACATGCAGTTTCTTCAACAAAATCATCAAGAGCTGCCTTTCTGTGTCCGAAGGCAGAAATGAAGAAGCTGATAATGAACCTCCAGTTGATCGGGAATAAGGTCTTGTGAATTTTGTTGCTGACATCTGGGAGAAAGACACCAGAATATCCCATTCTTGTGATTGTTGACTTCCATTGAGTCTTTGTGAAAGTCTTAGGCTTGTCAGCATCTTGTAAGTTTAGGACCGTTCTGATCTTTTCTTTAGTGATCTCAACATCAACGTTCTGGATCCTGGACTTTATAATATCTGAACCATCATCAAGATCTGCAGATTGAGCATTGATCCAGAATGCTTCAATAATACCCTTATAGATGACAGGGTTGATCTGCATAACTGTTTCCCATGTTGATGTTGCAGTAAGTCAATTGCCTGCTCATAAGCACCTTCCCCGTTCTTGTTAAACACGCACCTTCCATTATGCAGGCGACCAAACTCTAAAGCTTCAACAGCTTGTCTGGGAGGCATCTGCACATATAGAATTAAAGGATTATATCTAAGTTGACACTAGATGAAAGTCATGTCACACTAGACTCGTGATAGTGACAGAGCTTTTCATATGAGTATCAATGACATAAAACAACTCACATAGTGCATATACTCCAAAAATGATCACATGCAACCGGAATATCATGATTAACAAAAGTAAGGATCATAGGAAGTAAATAATTTGTGTGTGTAATATTTAAAATCTGGAAAATAAGGAGCCAGATCTAAATCTCCATTAATTTTGACTTAAAAGAAAGTATTGTATAAAAACTGTAAATGACCCAAAACTTAGATTGAACCAACCAAATTTTAACTTGTTATTAGTTTAGAGAGGAATTATTGAAAATTCTACTACTGAGACTTAACAACAGTCAGAGTCATCAAATATAGGAGGTTTTGGCAATCTGGGATCAAAAACCAATTGACTTTAAGTTTAAATAGCATATTGTGAGGTTTTGAGATCCCAGTTTGTCAAGTTAGTTCAGGGAAAGTAACATTGTGACTTGGTTCCACCCGAACTTGTGAACTCCTTGATCTGATGTCTTATGATTAGGACAAGGAACATCTAAGTTAAAATCAGCACTTTTAGGTGCAGGACAAGTAAGTTAGGATATAACATGTCTATCCTATCTAAAATGCCAATTTTATGCATGTAATGAGTGTAACACTAACTTGTTATGAAATTCAAATACTGATCTATAGTTATGATGAATTAACTCAAAGTCCTCTAAGCAGAAGAACAAGTCCGCTAGAACTCATTAAGTTCGCTAAAGAGAGAACAAGTACGCTAGAAACTAAAACAAGTTCACTAAGCAGGGAAACAAGTTCGCTAGGAACAAAACAAGTCCGCTAAGCAGGCATGAAGTACGCTAAGGATTGAATCAAGTCCGCTAACACCAACAGGATCTCATATGCAGATTCACAACACTTAGAGTTGACTACAAAGTGTTTAAATCATATATTAACATCAATAAGGATTGTCTAGAAGCAACAGAGTCAAATTAATAGCCATAAACATGCAAGAGGTCCTAATTGGTCAAGTGTTCCAATTTGACCATTTAAAGGACAAAGGTGACAATTTATGCTTTAACGGAGGAGATGATGTGTTTACAAATCAATTTCAATCCTAACATACAAATATAATCACATATGGATTAAACAAAACACAACCAAGTCACCAAATTCTCATTCAAGCAAAGATAGTTACCTAAGTCTCATAAAAACAATTCAATGCCAAATTTGACTTATTAAAGTCAACATGACCAAATAAGTGTTCAATCAGGGCTTAAATACCTAAGATAGTTCATATGAACCTTAGAGGTGTCATAGATCACATCCTTTGTAGATATGCTCTCAATAAATCACAAAGATGGTCAAATTAACTTAGATACGTCATGATAGTCAATTAAATCTAACTTTGTGTTAAATGGGTCCAAGATCCTTTTACCTGAGTTATTGACTAGTTTCAGACGCATGTGGATCATTAACCAGACTAAACCACCAGTGCTAGGCTCAATTGGATGTCTACTTACACAAAGAAAGACTTATATGCACATAAGAATGAAACAAGGTGATGCACTACCCGATTAATAACATGAATGCTTGTATTGAGAAACACATACCTTTGTGAAGATCTATGGGTGACTAAGATCTAATCTAAGATGCAACGAGTTCTCAATTGACTCAGTAAGAATAATCTGCTGGGATCAAGCAATTTATGTTAGACATCAAGTAGGCTTCAAATAACCAAATTTAAGTAAAAATTTGCCACTGTGTAGCCAAGTTTGAGTCTTAACCCAAATTGCCATTTGATAGAACAACATACCTTTTTGATGATCTACAATTTTCTAAGATCAATAGAAAAAGATGCAATGCTCTTGATCAATCTCTCAACTGTAAGAAATTCTGTTATGGGATCAGACAAGCCAAGTTAGACTCAGAAAATAGATAAACTCAGAAGTTATGGGCAAACATTTAAACAAATTTAGTTAAAGGCATAATTGAGAGAAGTTGAACTTAAACTATCAATATGATAAAAAATTATTAACAGTCACTTAAGTTCAATACTCATCAAATCAGTGAACAAAAGATAATTCTGATTGGAGACTAGATAACCTCTACACAATGTGAATTCATTAAGTCAATCCAATCATTGAAACTTCTAAGTTGTCAAATTTAGACTCATAGGCATGAATGCACAATCTATTTTGAGTAACCTAACAGGGATGGCAATAGCCACAATGAGTTCTACTAAATCAACCAAAGTTCCAAAATTTTGACAGTTAAACAAAGAAATTCCTAAGTATCCAAATAACAGTGGTCACATCTTCTAAGTCTTAATACAAACAATCTCTATGGTTCAAACTGATCAACAAGAACACAAGGTAACCAACTGTTATGAAACACTCAAAGGAATTTCATGTTCAACCACATTCAACCGAACCCCTGTATATAAAATTTTTGGATTCAATGTGTGAGATTTGTGAGAATAGATTCACATACCTTAATCTTGATCACAAGTGAATTAGGAACAAGAAAGAAGTAATTCGAATCTGTTCAATCAACAAATAATCACATCGGAACCCTAACACATACACAATCGCATCATACGACTCAAGAACATCACCGAAACCGAAATTAACCTAAATTTTGAGGGAAATCGAACCTGTGGATGCAAGAAGAGTGAGTGAATCAACCCTAAATGCAATGAAAGTGACAGATTCGAGTGAGAAAGGAGGGATTTCGATCGAACAGTGAAGATTTCTAGTCGTCGGTTCGAGAGTATGAGG
>JBCNJP010013348.1:0-12500 GCA_039602395.1 Deinandra increscens subsp. villosa
GTAACTAATGGTTGTGGATCCTGGTCTAGTCGCACCCCCTTAACGGTATAAACTCCGTTAGTGGTTAATATTGGGGGTGCGACAATAAATCTAATCCAGAAGGGTTAAGACCGGTGCTTGGGTCAACTCTCGTTTAAGGCTCTGGAAGGCCTCTTCTTGCTCATTTCCCCACACAAACTTAGCATCCTTTTTAGTTAATTTCGTCATTGGGAGGGCCATCCTCGAGAAGTTCTGAATAAACCGTCGGTAGTAGCCTGCTAAGCCAAGGAAACTTCGGACCTCGGTCGGGTTCCTCGGACGTTCCCAACTTGTTATCGCTTCTATTTTAGCCGGGTCTACCATGATCCCCTCGGCTCCAATGACGTGGCCCAAGAATTGAACTTCTTGTAACCAAAACGCACATTTGGAGAATTTCGCATATAACTTCTCCATTCTTAACTTCTCGAGTACTTCTCGCAAGTGTTCGGCATGTTCCGCTTCACTTCGAGAATAAACCAGTATATCGTCTATAAACACGATCACCGACCTATCCAGCATGGGCCGACACACGCGGTTCATGAGGTCCATGAAAGCCGCGGGCGCATTGGTGAGCCCAAAGGACATCACCGTGAACTCGTAATGCCCGTACCTCGTTCTGAAGGCGGTTTTGGGGATATCTTCTTCCTTCACCTTCAATTGGTGATACCCCGATCTTAGATCAATCTTTGAAAACCATTTCGCCCCTTGCAATTGGTCGAATAAGTCATCGATCCGAGGCAATGGATATCGGTTCTTCACCGTGAGCTTGTTTAACTCACGGTAGTCTATACACAAGCGCATACTCCCGTCTTTCTTCTTCACGAACAATACCGGGGCTCCCCAAGGTGAGACACTTGAGCGGATAAACCCCTTGTCTAAGAGTTCTTGGAGTTGCGTCATCAACTCTTGCAACTCGGATAGTGCAAGACGATACGGTGCCTTGGCCACCGGTTTAGCCCCGGGCACCAAGTCAATCCGAAATTCCACCTCTCGGTCGGGTGGTATTCCCGGTAGATCATCCGGGAACACATCTTTGTACTCGCACACCACCGGTATATCGTCCATAGATGGACCTTGTTCACGGCTATCGGTGACTAAGGCAAGATAGGCCTTGCATCCTTGTAGCAAATACTTCCTCGCTTTATGAAATGAGCATAATTCTGGGAGATCTCGTGTCTCGCCATAGATGGTGACTTGGTTCCCGCTTGGTGAGGTGATTTCTATAGCCTTTCGATCGCATATCACCTTTGCATGATTACGGGACAACCAATCCATGCCCACCACCACCTTGAATTCTCTCATCGCCATGGGAATGAGGTCAATTGGGTAATCCTCATTGGCGATAGAGATTTTGCACTCCCGACATACATCATAAACAAGTATAGATTTATCGTTAGCAACTTCTACCTCTAAGGGTACACGCAATTTGTCAATTATAAAAGAAGGGTGCTTGGCAAAATCATAGGACACAAAGGACCTATTAGCACCAGTATCAAACAATGTATGTGCAGGTATTGAATTAACTGAAAATGTACCTGCCACAACATTCGGATCGGCTTTGGCCTCTTCGGCTGTCAATTGGAAGGCTCTTGCAGGAGCCTTTTGGGATTCAACCTTCACCCCAGACCTTGCCCCCTCACTTCTGAGCTTTGGGCATTCGGACTTTCTGTGTCCCGTTTGGTAGCAGTTAAAACACCGTATAACTTCCGATGGGCAATTTGAGACACCATGTCCCTTCTTTCCACAATTTAGGCATGGGCGGTCCTTGAACAAGCATTCACCCGAGTGGCCCTTGTTGCAAATCTTACATTTCGAGCTACCACCTCTAGAGTCTTTCTTCTTGGGTGATTCCCCCACTTTTTGCTTCTTTGGGGGATTAGGATCCCCCCCCCCCCCTTGAACTTGCCCTTTCCAAGGCTTCCTTCTTCTTCAAGTCAAGTTCCCGCGCCCGGGCAGCATTGATCATTTCCTCAACGGATTTGAATCCGCCGAGGGGCACAAACTCTTTGATGTTCTGCTTCAGCATGTTTCGGTAGAAGAACATCCTCGTCTCTTCATTGGGTAGAACATCCCCACAGAATTTGACTCGGTCGAGGTACTCCCCCGTTATTTCATCCACCGACTGATGTTCCCCTTGTTCCAGCTTGAGGAATTCATGTTTCAGTTCATTCACTTTGGACGGTGGGCAGTGGTGTTCGGTGAACAACCCCTTGAATTCTTCCCACGTCATGGCATTGACCAACGCCTCCCCCTTTTCTTGACATTTCGCATCCCACCAATCCTTTGCCCGGTCCGCGAGTAGGCCCGTGGCAAAGATCACCTTGTCCTCCGGTTCACAACGGACCCTTCGGAACACAGATTCAATATTTATAATCCAACGGTGGCACGCTATCGGATCGACTTCCCCAATATATTGAGGAGGGTGGCAAGCAACAAAGTCCTTAAACGAGCATCTCCTCTTGGACTTTTCTTTCTCCCCTTGATTGAGGAGAGCAGCTTTCAATTCATCAAAGTTTTCGTTCATGGTTTTGAGTAGGTCCACTTGCATAGTGTGGACATAGTCGGGGAGAGCCGCGTTAATTGCAGTCCCCACTTCCTCGGTAATTTGGGCCCTCAGTTCAGCCCTTCTTTGCTCTTCCGCGAGAGCTTCAGCGTTTGGATCAGCCATTTATCTACATATATAGAGATAACAACATGTTAGCTCTGCATTTCAAGTTCCCTTTGCCTATAGCAAGGTTTATGTGATTAATTGGACAATTTCCAATCAACCTGACAGATTTATACGAGGTCCTTTGCCTTAGCATTAACCCGTTTCTATCCGTCCATGACATTTAACGCGATTCACGGTTCTAGTGTTTAACACTCTTCCGTGATTCCCCATATAATGGTCGTAACCTTTTTGGTAACCGACCTCAATTTGGCAGACAAATTTCAAATTCATACTCCTACCAATGCTAAGGATAACGAAATACAAAATTCAACTAACCTGGATTCCCGTTCAAGCTCAAACCGAACGCTTAACCCATATCTCGAGCTCGAGGTTTGAGTTCAAGCACCACACGAGTGCTTAATTCTCCTTGATTGCCTATTGAGTCCACAAACAAGTTAGGACTCCAAATTTTCAACCAATTGTACATGCTAGCACAATTCCTCAATTGGACTTCTCATTGATACATATGCATATGATCATCAAAATTCAGCAATTACACTTCCTATGATCATTTTAAACACAATTCATGGTCACATAACCATTTAACTAGATTTGTGTGTCATTTAGGCATTTCATCAAACGGTTGGTGTGCATACTTAGATGGACACATTCATATTATACCCATGAACCTCCTACTTACCAAATAGCAAAGTTTAGGCAAGTACAACACAATCTCATCATCAAATAATCATTTACTAACATAATCAACCAAATCATATAGTTAAGAACCCATGGTTTAGCCCAATTTCACTGACCTACCTAGATCACCATCTGCCATGAAGTTCACATAGGAGGGTTTGGTGACTAATTCACCATTTACCCATGCAAACTACAAAATTCATGCAACATACAAGTTCTATAGCACCTAACATTGGCTCATCTACAACAATTTTGCAGATTCAAGGTCCCAATCATGGAAACCTAGGCATGCAACTATATGGGGGATTGACTTACTTGTGCTAGAATTGGGTCTAAAGTAGTGATCACACTTCCAATTCCAAGTTTGGGACTGGAATTCGCAGCCTAGAACCTCAATGATGCAGAATTCGATTTTGGGGAGGTGGAGGAGAGGTCTTGGGAGCGCAGGTCGTGTTTCACGACTCCCTCTCCTCCTCCTTCCTTTTGTTAAATGCAACTTTCACATAATTACAGATTTGGCCCTTAAATTTTGGTTTTTGGTTTAATTTCTATTTAACCTTAATATATTTTCAAATTAACCCCCAAGGTATTCTAACATGGAAATATAGTAACCATGCTAGGTCACAATTTGGCCGCATAACACAATATTATTTAACGTTAACGGAATATACACGTAATTAAAATTCGGGATGTTAGATCTACGAATGCATGAATACAAGCCTACATAATGCATATCTTACAAATACATGAAATGCAAACTTACATAATGGAATCATTTTTACAGATACATTAAAAACAAATTGAAAATAAAACACACATTAAACTGGATTTAGTTTCCATAAAACTTTACCACTAGAGAACGTTTCATGCTTTCTTCTTCAGAGTGACAATGACTCTTTCCTCGCGGTGTGTTCAGATGAACAAGTTGCATTTTCATTAGCTCGTTTTCTTTCTTGATCTCTTGTTTCTTTTCTTTCATCAGTTGTACTTTCTCTTGATCGCACTCGATTTGTGTTTCATGAGTTTCGAAAACTAACGCTTGTCCTTAGTAAAGCCTCCCATTGCACGAAGTTCTTCAACAATTTCATTTGAAGCCTTACCTTTTTTTCCTTTCTTTTTTAGCTGCATCGCTACCTCTTGGACGTTCCCGAGCTCTTGAACCACTACTAGTTGGCGTTCCTTAGGTTGGAATTGACACAATATTCCCCTTCTTTGGTAGTCCTGGATCTTTTTGTGCTACCACCACTATCTTGATTACCAACATCAGATTCAGGACGGGAACGTATGGGCTCAACAGTTGCAACGTGTAAGTCCCATTTCTCGTGTTTACGCATAACTTCATTAAAAACAATTAAGTCGTTAAACTTATTCCCACTTGCAGCATAAATTTTAAGAGCGTCATTCTCAATAGCGATTCAGAGCTCGACTCCACTTCTTCTTCGTCGATATGCTTCACCGTACGCACCAACCCATCATGCGCCATTGCACTCGCCGAGTCATTAAACGACCTCTCATTTGACCTTCGTTCCTCTTCCCAATCTTTGATGAATCTTCTGAGCTGCATCATAAAACTCTTTTATTCGTGCCCACATTGATATTTTATCTGACCTTTGCCACGAACACTGTATTCACTAACAAGACACCATGCTGACATTAAAGCAATATCTTCAGCAGAAACAACGGGTTTGGCATGGCTATCCAGCATCTGGTGACATTTGAGGATTTTATGTGGTGGGAACTTGATTTGCAGCTTGAAAGAATGAAGGATTCATGGTAGAGAATAAAGATTAGGAAGAGTGGAGGATAGAAAAATATACAAAGATCATGCACTATAAATAGAAAAAAGTTATGCATTCAAATATTTCCAAATATTTTATTAAACTAGATAATATAAGATTTTCAAAAGATAAGTTTTAGAAAAATCTCATCAACCAATTATTGGTTAACAAGTGTCAAAGAAATCTAAAATATATAATAAAAATTATAAGGAATTCAAAATATATAATTAAGTTATTAAACTAAATCTAAAAATAATATAAAATAATCACCAAACCAACCAACCAATTGGTTGGTGGACCAAACAGGTCGTGAGATTTGGATAGCACCAATGATTATTTTAATATATATTTTTTTACATTTTGCCCAACCAACCAAGGTGCAAGTTGGCAATGGCAGTGGTCTTAGGCCTCAGTTGTTTAGAAAACTATATTTTTTTTTGTTTCGTAGGTTGTTTCTGTTGTTTATACTATTAATTATGCATTTCAAATAAATTTTCTTCAAAGTCTATCTAACATCCGTTATATAAGGCGGTGTTCAACCATTCCTGTTTATAGAGTTTTATATGTTTTTAGTCAATTGCACTTTGAGGTTTTTCTCTCTTTTTTTATTCTGGTATTCTTTTGCTATTGAGTTTGGGACCACTACTAGAAAAAAGGTTAATTTTTTACGCAAGTTTGCGTCGCTTAAGCGTAGGAAACAGTTGTTTCCGACACATTTGCGACACAGCTGGGTTGTCTGAAAATCCCAGGTCTGGAAAATTCGTTCCTACACAATTCCGACACAAATTGTGACACTATTACGACACAAACGATGTGTCGTAAGTCACCGACACATTTCCTACACATTTTTTCTTACATTAAATAAAAATTTTAAAAATAACTATACCGTATATATATTGTATTTCAAAGTGTATTTTGAAACGTATTTTTTTCCGACACATTTCCGACACAATGCGTATTGCATTTGTGACGCTTTTCAGACGTATCTTCATTTTTTTGTCTTTCTCGTTTACGACGCATTTCCGACACAATAGGTATTTGCAAAGTTTGTGACGATTTCCCGACACAATTTGGGTATATAAGTTTTTTTTTCCTTTTTGCGACGCTATTCTTCTTTTTGCAAAAGAACTTTAAAAAACTCAAAAATCCTGATTTTTCCAGCAAATAAATACAGAAACATCCATAAACATAATAACAATGCAGCCAGAAATTCCATAAACCAAATTCATAATTCCAAATATAGCCAAATCAATTATCCAAAATACTTTCAACTAATCCACATTTTCAAAAAGACTTTCGACCAAACCCATAACCTCAAATACATTCAACTAAATTCATAAACCAAATCCACAAAATATATATGTCAAGTCCTAAAATGACTTTTAATTTTGGTGTACCGGAAGGAAGCAAAGATTTCATCATGTCTTTCATTTCTTCTCTCATATCTGTTCACAATATCTTGTCGCAACTCATCTCGCAACTCTTTACGCATCTCCTTAAATTTTGGAAACTACATTTTTATGAAAACATATATAACTTTCATTAAACAAAAAAAACACCTAAAAGTGATAATAACAAAAATAATAATAATAACAACAACAGCAAGATTACTAATAACAACATACGTGTTGTGAAGATGCTACACCATAAGATGTTGTTAGTGTCTCGTGCCACTACAAAATTAAGATCCGACAATCCTATCCCATAGATCCGTTTCTTCTTAACTTCTGCCTTAACAACACGAGCCCGCACCTTAGCATCATCTATAGTGAATTTCGGGGACATAAATCGTTCTCATCTCTTCTTGAAGTATTTTTCCAAAAAATCCATTAAAACAAGGATATTATTATTGTACTAAAGATCACACAATAGTTATATTTTTTTTTATTTAATAAATTAATTTCTTATATTAAACCGAAAGGTAACATACATGACCTAAGTCAACACGCAGGGAAGGCGGGCAACAAGCTGCGCCGCCAACCCTTTTTGAATAGCAAACCCTAGCCGTATAAAAACAACATTCTTCAATCTAGAGGTTGCACTATTCCCGCGCATGACTTTTTGGATCCGGTTCAACATGGCCACCGCCTCTGACTCAAGATGGCCAAATGTATCGAAGGCGAAAGGAACAAACACATGTTGGTTTTCAATGCACGCTTTCTCATGTTTGTTAACCTTTCCAGCCGCTGCCCTGGACACCGCCTGACCCGCTGAGAAAGTGCTGGCCCTCAGACCCACAAGAGGGGAAACCCCTGTTAAATCGACACAAGCGTGTTTCCCGTTCTGCCACCCAAAAACAAGTATGTCGGCCGGCCGGAGAGTTGAACGCCCATCCAGGGGGTCAGACAGGAAGTTAACAGGAGCTTCCTTCCTGGCCGAAATCCCAGCCCGCCTGAAGATGTCAAACAAAACGTCCCGAACCACATCATGTCGATATTTAAACCCCGGGAGCTCTTTGCAATGGACGGCGTGCTCCCCGAACGAATCCAAACATGCCTTGTTGCAGACGGGGCATTTTTCATCCACAGGGAACAGGGGAACCATGAGGCGATACTTGAGAATGGCCCGGTATTCGACAGGCGACATGTGCTGCCCCAACCCGTCAATAGGGAGAGCGTGGAGGAAGTCTTGTGCATGTGGTTGTCGGAGGCATTCCCAAACGGCCTTTTGCCTGACTGTCATCTCAAAAGTTGCTTCCATCTCGAGCGTGGTTTTACCAAAGAGGGCATTCGCCAAAACGTGTTGGGCTTTTGGTGGGGCGGTGTCCTTATTGGTGAAACCGCTCAGATCAAAGCCCGGTAAAATGTCATGAAGACCAGCCAGAGCATTCTCGTAGTCGGGGCTCATACCACAACCCCCGCACTCCCGTAGAATATGGTCTTGTAGAGTCCAAGTTTGGGCACGCGAAGCCACAAAGGCGTACGACGTCGCCTCTACCGCAGAATAAACCCCAAGACCCCCATGCCGGGTCGGCAAAGAGGCAAGTCGCCATTGCAGGTCCCCAAAGAAGGGACCCCCGCACACGACAATGTCCTCGACGGCCGTCCGCAAATCCTTATCGAAACCAACCGCAGCTGCCATCATATGAGTGGGGGGGCAAGTTCTAAGGCCAAAGAGAAGCTTGGCGAGCCCCATGCACGAACGAAGCAGGAGGAGTTCGCATTGTGGGTCGTCAAGTGCAGGGAGGAGGCGCATAAGATCAGCAGCATTAGAGGCCCTCCTCGCAGCCAACCCCTGAATAAACTGGTCATCCCGACTAACAGCCCCCCCAAGGAGCTTCACCCCCTTGGTGGGTCTGCTAATGTCAGCAGGGAAGAGGCCCGACCGAACTTTCTCACCATCGCAGGAAGGCCAAAAGAGTTCCGTCTTCCGAATATTAAGGGTTAATCCCAACGACGGCCCCCTCTCGTTGATAATCCCGAGGGCCTTAGCAACCTCCACAGTATCGCCAATAATCGTTCCATCGTCAAGATACCACGCATGGAGCGAGTCATGATGACATTTGTCACGGATGTGTTCTAAATCTATTTGGAACATAAAAATGACTAAATAAGATGAAAAAAGAAAAAATTTACCGATCAAAAAAAGAAAGAAATGTAAAAAATGCAGGATCATACCCTATTTCTATGTTATCCACTTTTTAAATCAAAAATCCGAGTAGCAAAGCTAATCCAACGAACTCATCATTTGAATCAGCATGTAAAAAATAAACCCTGGAAATAAATAGAGCTGCTTATCATGATGAATTATATTTGTTCGATACAATATTGTCAATATAAAGGTTAATAAAAGAATACGATGGAAAAAATACAAGAACGAAAATTGAAATAATAGTAAAAAAAAAAGACTCGTATTGGATTGGCACTGCATATGCATATATACTAAAATTTTTAGTTTAGATGGAGAATAAATAAATAAAAATTACAAAAAGGATTTATGCAATCAATAGTGTATTGAATCCATATATAATAAGTCGAATAAAGAACTTAGATTCCTTGTTTCTTACTTGGTGTTAGAGTTCGAATGAAAACCACGCGATTGCAGGTAATGCCAGAATTTTCTATTTTGTAAGGATCCATCAAATAAGGTTTCCTTAGAAAAATATTCTAGAAAAGCGACGATAAATAGATATGAATAGAGCAATAATAGAAGGAAATCAAAAAACATAGTATAGAAAAGATATCCAAAATGATATATAAATCACTATCCTATCCTTAGTTTTGATTTCCTTAATTTAATTGAATTTCGTTTGATTAGGGCAAAGTTCCTTAAAAACCTCTGCCTTTTTTAAAATATCCTGAACAGTTCCTGTAGGCTGAGCGCCTCTTTCAAGGAAATAGAGAATAGCGGGAACGTTTAAATAAGTTTGATTCTTGATAGGATCATAAAAACCCACTTTCCGAAGATCTCTTCCTTCTCTTCGAGATCGAACATCAATTGCAACGATTCGATAGACGGCTCATCGGGATAGATGTAGATGAAAAAGAACTCCCCCCCCCCTAGAACCGTATAAGAAGTTTTATCCTCGTACGGCTCGATCAAAAATGATTCGAAGTTTTGTCTATGGATAAAATTAGAATAAATAGTAAAGGAATTCGTAAAAAAACGGAGTCTATAATTTGACTCATAGTCATTTTTATTTAGCTTCCTTCCTGAAAAAAAATCATTTGTACTCATAACTCAAGTTCAACAATTCTCAAATATCTTAAATAAATTAAAATTTTTATTTTTTTGAGTGGTCTTTAACCCCCCTTTTTCGTCTCGTTTAAAATAGATTTGAATTCTTTATTTGGATACGTGAGACAGTTGAAGTGGTGTTTCCTTGTTCTGGGATCCTTTATCTTGGTTTTAAATCATTGGGTTTAGACATTACTTCGGCGCTTTTTAATCCTTTCAAAATGGTAGCAACATACCCCTTTTGTGATTTCTTTCTATCAAAGAATCGTACCGATGGTTGATTCGTGCGCGATACACTGTGGATCGAAAAAGTTTTCGCCGTTCCAACAAATTTTTTGAATTGAAAATTTGCTCGAATCGGATCCTTTCAATTTCTATATCGAAGATATACTTACGAAGGTGTTCCAATTTATTGATTGGCATTAACCCTAGATCGTTGCCCCTGAGAAATTAATCAATACTTTCTACTCGAGCTCCATCACGAACTATTTACATTACAACCCAATAAAAAAAAGAAGGGTTCTTGTAGAATAGAAAAACGACGTCGAGCCAAGAGCACCTTCATTCCTATATAAAATGGTGGATGTAAGAATAAGAATCCACACCGGATCGTGTCCTTCAAGTCGCACGTTGCTTTCTACCACATCGTTTTAAACGAAGTTTTACCATAACATTCCTCTAATTTGGAACCAGTATGGAATTGATTCAATTATGGAATCATGAATAGTCATTGGTTCAGTCGGTACAGAGACATAGTAATTTCTCTTTTTTCTTATCTACATAGATTTACTGGGTCACCCTGTTGAACCCCAGGTAGTGGCCCCATATATGATCATCCCCCAGGTAGCCATGTACAAACCGGTTAACCGTCGGTTAACCGGTTAGGAAATTAATCGATCTACTAGTAGAAAATAACCGAAATTAATTGATGACCGGTTAATCGAATCGGGTTGTAATCGATTACTAGGCAAAAAAACTCTAACCTGTCTGATCGATTTCGGTTAAAACCGAATCGATTATTAAATCTTAACCGATTATAATCGGTCAATGCCAAGAACTTGTTACAACCGTGACAACGAACCATTTCTTTCCCATTTGACATATCACACAAATCAAAGAGGCTAAATACTTCTTTCAATCGGTTGGTTGGTTTCACTCTCAAAACAGTGAGTGGGGCTACACTTGCGGATGAACCGGTAGGGGTACTAGGTTGAGAACATTGGGTTGACATTGTTGAAGTCGACTGAGAGTCTGAGAGCAGAGGAGAAGGAGATGAAGTCGACTTACGAAGTGAGTGAGAGCATAGCAGAATCGATTGGGGCCTTGGGGGTTAGGGTTTTTTTTGTTAATCGCTGAGTGAGCGCAAAGCATAATCGTAAGTTACGGTCTTACGGAGATGAAGACGATTGGGGGTTAGGTTGACTCAAAATCGATTTGGGGTTTTTTTGGGCCTGGAACAATTAGGATAAATATGCAATTGGGCCTGGAACAATTAGGATTTATTAAATTGGTTGCTCTTTTATTACTAACCGATTAATCAATTAATGATCGATTCTTATAATCGGTTTTAAATAATCGATCCCAAATCGATTTCCAGGACAAAAATCTATGATCGATCTCTAACCTACGGTTATTCTCTAACCGTAATCGGTTAGAGAATAATCGGTTAATTATCGGTTTCGATTTCGATTAATAATCAGTGTCGGTTCGGTTAATCGATTATTTTGTACATGGCTACCCCCAGGTATAAGCGGGCAGGCTGCCCGTATAAGAAGTCAACCCAAGGCGAAATGGACGGGCACCTAAGCCTGAAAACTAACATATGCTTCTTTGGCTCGATCGCTACAAAATTTCATCTCCTCCAAGTTGTTCAAATCAAGACTCATGTAATAATTTAGCTTTGCATTCTTTAGAGAGATGGGTTAAAAGAAATAGCTCCTTATAACTTGGCTCCCTCTCCAAGATATTTCTCTACATAAGAATAAATATAGTTGTGTCTTTCAATGCATTCACGTAAGAATATATTTATCTATGTTTGAGTAACTTGCTTCTACAAGGCTATATACTTTTACAACTTAAAAACTATCTTTTTATTTTCAAATAAAAACCAAGTTGAAAACTCGCAAATGAAGCACAAGTTAAGAGACTTATTAGCTTACCAACTGCACACGATACTCATCATATCCTATGCACCCGCCTGTATGTTAGGATGACTTGCCATTCCTATCAGTGTTTGCACGGTTGTTTGCCCCGCTCTTCGACTTCTTAAGCCACCTTTTTGTGTCCCATACCTGTCAAAAATAGAAAGTATATTTTAGCATATTTTAATATATGAATATATGAATTTTGTTTCTTCTTCACAATTTAGGTGTTTGTTTTGGTATATATATATATATATATATATATATATATATATATATATATATATAGGGAAGGGTTCCGTGTAGACCCCTTAAATTTTGTAGACCCCGTAGACCCCTTATAAAACTCAATAAAACTCAATAAAAATAAAACTCAGTGTTGTAAATTTGATTTTTTTTATTACGATAAGCTTTTAAGAACCAAATAAATAAATAAATAAATAAACAAAAAACATTAAAAATCAAACATTTTAAGACAATGAGTTTTAAACGCAACACTGAGTTTTATTGAGTTTTGTAAGGATCAAAATAACCCTC
>JBCNJP010013349.1:0-12499 GCA_039602395.1 Deinandra increscens subsp. villosa
ATTGATTCAACAGCGGAAGCTCGTTTCTCATTCAAAACAGGACAACGGTTTCGTATATGACCTTTCTGATAACAGTGATAACATCTTCTTCGATCAACAAAAACAACAGGAAAATGAGTTCTTGAATCAGGTGAAATGTTATCATCCTACATGTGTCGTGCCTCTCTCCTCGGGGCCTTAGCATTAAATCCTTGTAATTTGTGCTTAGGGAGAGGTTTAAACAGTGGTTTAACATAGCCAGATTGGTTATAAAAACCAAACTCATCAACGCCACACTGATCAGCATACCCTTTGGGTTTGACACGGTCATTGTTGGTTTTCTCAAACTTTCCAAACTGTTTTTCATATGACCCAAAATCATCGTAAAAATCATAATCTTCACAAAAACCATATGCTTCATAGTCAATACGATTCGTTTTAGCTGAAAATTTTCCATCAGAATTATAAAAATTCTTAGGTGAGTACTTTGACGTTTTTGACTTTGTGAAAACTTTCTGATCATCAGGACTAGACTTAAGTTTCAACAAGGAACCATTTTCTCAGTTTTATGTTTAGACACAGATTCTTCTTTTTCATCAACATAAAACACTTTGGAAATTTTGGTTGGGTCAACACAACATAGTGGAAATTCTTCATCTGAAAATATGGTATCACTACCTTTCAGAGAATACATTTTCACTTTCTTAGAACACTCACCCATCTCAACTTTACCTTTCTGTTTTACATCTACACTCCCAGACTTACCATTCTTCTTTTCAGGCTGTTGAACTTTCTCAGGTTTCTTCTGATTGACCTTAGAAAGTTCATCAGGATGTCCAAAACCAATACCATTGAATTTTTCTAACTTTGACAAAGGTACCGGTATTGAATGAACATCTGGTGTGATTGTGTTGCTCTTAGTCACAGATTCTTGTTCATAAAACAAATTACGACCTTTTGCAAATTTCGAATTTTCAAATTCTTTCATTTTCTTTTCAGTTTCTTTGACTTTCTGAGCAGCTTCTAAAGGTGTAAGATTTACACTTTTAAATTATTTTACCATAGAATCATGAGTCTCAGACTGTTTGAGAACCACATTGACAGTTTTGGACACATTTTTCAAAGGCTTCCTCTTATGAGTGCCTTTGGAGTTGTCAGATACTCCTTCAGTAAAACTAGAATAATCAAACACAACAGCTGGTTTGATATTCAATTCATTGGGTCCTTTCCCATGCACAATCGGCGGTGGAGCTGAAGTACACCCTGATTCTTTAAGCACATCTTTTAAATTTTCATCCTTGCACAGAAAACTAGCTAAGTATTAAAGATGTTGAGCTGATAGTGAATACTAGGTCAATCAAACCAAATAAACATCACGCTACCAGCACTTTAGCTAGATTTGAAAACCAATCTCATTGTTATAACAAACGGTTTTCAAACTATTACATACCATTTAGTTGTTGTTTTTGCGGGAAACATGGTTATACTGGTTGGATTTTCTGCTACATTTATACCAATACTATCACTAACCAACTTTTGGTCAACACATGGGATGGAACTACAAATCTTCATATGGTTATGATTACTCTGATAGTGATTATGGATTTTATGATTCATCATCAACTTGAGTGAGGAAACCATATGTGAAAAAACCTACCCCTAAATTGTCACCAGTTGAGCCTGTACAAGATGATTTCATATATGTTCAAAGGGTGATAAGTTCTAAACCAAAGAAATGTAAACAAAATTTGGGCTCTCGAAGCTGCATCTCTTGAACCCGAAGTTATTTCAATGAATCTACCATGAACAAAAATGATCCAACTTAATAAGTTGACTCGACTTTCCAATAAAACTTTTACCTTTCGAGAGACACCAATATGTGAGACGTAAGTCAAACCGAGGAAGTTTCCCATTTTATTTTATGTATTCAGTTACTCATCGCTGAATTTGATGCTTACAGAATTTTAGTACCAGAAAACCCGAAACTAATACTTACAACAGACCTAAGCAATGTTTGAGGGGGATTTTCTTGAATTTTCGTCGCTCGATTTAATATATCCCTTGAAGTTTATTGTGTTTGTCTTGATATAGTGTAGGAATAGTTTCACTGTTTCTCTAACACTTTTGTAAAGCATCAAACGAGGGGGAATAGGTTTTTTTATCAACATCATGTGTGTTTAAAGCCTTACAAAAAGAACACGGTCATCAAAGAAGATCAAGTGTTGCAGACTCATTTTTTTTTTGGATTGATCTCCTGAAGTCAACAAGCACTCTGCTCTTTTATTGATTACAATCTACTGAACACTTCCAATCCTCGGAATGTCAAGCTTGCAGAATATCATATTGTCAAATCTTGAGTGAAGGAGAATACAATGGTAAGGTGATTTGAATGATTAGTGTGGAAGATATTAACATCAAGTACAAAATTTAAAAAAAATGCAAAAATCACAAAAATATTTTTTTAGTTACTTGTTTGTAAATTGTGTTTTTCTTAACTTTAGAAAAAACTTGAGACACTATGGGAAATGATAGTACATATACATGTATATACGTGATCATGTATTGGCTTGAATTAGGTCAGATCTATTATATGATCTATCAGTTGGCTCAACATTCAAAGGAGTAAACTATGTCTTGTGATTCACATGAACTAAATTGTTGAATTAATGATCTATTAAGTTTATACATCCTTGGTATGTTCTTGTAAATTCATCATGTTACTTGATTGCATTTCGTGAGGTTTAAACTAGTACAACCACCATTAATTTCTTCGGTATTAAGTCTCTGATTTCAGAATTGGCACACCATCGGTTTTGCTTACGCAAAGACCTTGATGTTGCTCCTCCATTCATGAGACTCATCTGCTTTGCTTACACAATGACGTTTAGTTCTCATTCTACTCATCCATCTTAAATCATAGCAGTCACATATGTTTTGTATACGCAAAGACCTTGTGATTACTTCACTCCATTAATCCATTTTCATGAAATCAGAACTTAACTCTCAAGATAAGGATAGGTAAAAGTAAGTTGTGTCATAGTACCTCCACTTGTATCTTGACAAATGGTTAAGAACTACTATGAACTTAGTTGATATGGCTCTCACTACATTCATTCAATGTACCTAAAAGATTATATAAATCGCAGACATAAATTGAAAAAAGATGCATAGAGTTTATGTGAATAAACAATACTTGATAATCATGTTAGGCTATCTTGTTCCTATTTGAAATATGAAGTATCTCTTTTGTTACATGCGGGTATGATCTCATATCAAGTTCTTTTTGCAAAATCTATGAAAATCAGAAAATCCTAAAATTACAAAAATAGTTTCTATTTTGTGTTTTATAGTTATTTTGTTTTTATTTGTTTTTACAAAATCACATCTTTCATACTCATGTTATTCAAATAAAAATTCAAGGATCTTGTATCTTGTATCTCTCCTGAATAGTGCATAACTCTGAAAGACATGATCAAGACCGTTAAAGATGCATTTTGGATTGAAGATGCACATTGGATAGCATCATCTTAGGGGGGAATATGTTGGAACATCCAAGATTGTCCCAAACTAATTTGATGAATTAGTGAAGATGAAGCCATCAAATGTTGTTCAAGACTGAAGATCTTCAAAGACTGAATCTAAGTTTTTTTCTAAACACTAAAGTTGAGCATTAATAGTAAATTGGTCATAAGTTGTTTGTGTTTTACGCTCAAGTCGAGCGTAAAGACAAAATGAAGATTCCTCCCTTAACCTCAAGTGGAGTGTAAAGAACAAAGTTCAGTTTACTTCGTTACACTTAAGTTGAGCGTAAAGGACAAATTCTAGTTTACTCTATACGCTCAAGTGGAGCGTTCAAGATTACACTATATGCCCAAGTTGAGCGTACACCTCACACTTAGTGGTCTGATGTAATTTTTGTTTCACTCAGTATATGTCACCGTAAATAGTTCATTAGGTCAGATTAGTGGGTATCATTTTTTAGCTTCCATTCTAGACTTCTTAGAGTAACACTTGTAATCCATAACTTTTCGAGCTTAAATAACAATAATATACTGTGAGTATTTTATGTTCTTCATGTTCATCTAAACCAATCATTCGAACTTCCTGATCAAGCCTGGGTTCCGCACGTCGCCAATAAAGGACTATGAAAGCTAATGTTAAAGCATAGTAGAGAAATGAAGAGGGTCTAGTAGATTAAATGTTTTGAAACGCTTAGGAAATAATTTAGTCCCTGTGGTTTGCACGAATTTCAGATTTAGTCCTTATGTTTCATTTATTACGGATATGGTCCCAAACGTTTGCCAAACTGTATCAGATTTAGTCCCTGAGCCTTAACACCATTAGAAAACTCTGTTAAGTGAGTGTGAATTGACCATTATACCCCTCCCTTTGAAAAATATTATCTCTAATATAAATATCAAGGGCTGAAACTGTAATATTAAAAAAAAAGATCAAAGTGTACAATCATCATCTTCTTCACTGCAGACTCGTTCACCGGCGACCACCACTGCCGGTGACCATCACATCCCTCCGGCGGCCTCCCCTTCCCTGTCTGAACCAACCTATGACACCAACCCTTCCCCCTCCCCTTTCTTCCTCCGACGACACCAAGTACCGGCTCTCCTGCCGGCGCAGTCCCGTCATTCACAGGTGACCTATCTCCGGTCGTGGAGCGGCGTTCTCCGGCGACCCGAACTCTCCCCCAATCGACGCCCGATGACCTCCCGACTTCAGCAACCTCCGACTGACCCCCTCAACCCCCATCCTCACCGACGAGTTTCTCCAACCGGATTGCACGGCACATCCATTCTCTATAGTGTTCCGTCGAACATGTTCTAGCCGCTTTACGTCCAGACGAATGTCTGCTGCTCCTCCGACGCTGTTAACCCTACCGGCACGCTCGTACAAACCGGCGGCTATTTCACCAGCGATCATTAAGTCCAGTTGTTCACTCCATGCGATGCAAATCATGTGATTGGATTGAATTCAGGAGGAATCGTGCGATCATAAATTCCGGTGGTACGCTATGAATCAGATCCTCTCCGATGGGAATATCATCATCGTCGCTCCGCTCCGGCCGTTCATTCTCGATATCACAAGCGTTCGCGTGACGGTTTTCATCTTCAGTCGTTGTGGTCGCCGACGGAGTTATGTCATCGTGGCCGTCGACGGAGTTCTTGTTGGAAAAAGGGTGTCCTGCCCGGCGAATTAACGAACCTGACCGATATTGATCCGTAAGAGTTACACCCGGGTCAACAGACTATAAAATCTAATTAATTGTTAATTAGTATTAAAACGAACTAGTGGTTAATTAAAAGAATACTTGATTATTTATTTAACTAAAACGACAAAACTATTTTGGCAAAAATACTCGTAAAATAAATAAACGAACTGATCAGTTGTTACTGGACTTAACAGACGGATCAGTATGGTGGATTAGTAGAAACAGCGACCGGGCCCAGTTCGTCAGTGCCCCGGTCCGTGATTTTTTAAATAAATAAAGGAGAGAGAGGTTAATTGCAACAGAAGTCACAAAACCCTAATCACAAGTCTCTCTCTCCCTCCCTGTGTCGACCCCTAGACCGGCGCCCCCCTTGGCCGGCGCCAACCGCCGTCCGACGCCACCACCGTGGTCCCTCGCTGTTCCGATGGATCCCCGTTTAGCTAGTATTTGCTCACGACTCGAAAAGGAAACCGTAGCCGCCCGAGCCGAAGCCGCAGCCCGAGCCGAAGCCGAAGCCGCGACCCGAGCCGCCGTCGTGGCCCAAGCCGCCGCCGCGGCCCAAGCCTCCGCCGCGGCCCAAGCCGCCGCCGTCGCCTCTTCTGTCGCACCACCACACGACTGGCGACCGGTGGTCCGAGCGCTACTGGCGCAGCCGAGGCCACCGCGCCCGGTCCCCTCGTGTGACATCCGAGAATTTCAAGGTTTACTTCCGTTAGACAATCTCCGTTAGTTACGTTATAAGTGTTAACTTAGTAACTAATGCTTAACTAGGCCGAATACGTCCACGACCTTTGGTTGATCACCAAACCCGCCCATATGTGTTATGTGTTCATTTATTTATAGTTACTATGTGCAATGTGATTTAAATACATGATTTAGTATTGTGAATAGCATGACAATCCATGAACTGTACTTATCTTGCTTAAAATGTAAACTGGTCACTTTTGGGTTTCTAGCGAAACTACCGGGCGAAACTATAGTGTCGCCCGGTTAGCCAACCCTCTGACTAATAGAGCCAGTTTCGCTTGGCCAGCGAAACTGACCAGAAAAACTAGCTCCTGTTATATATTAACATAAAACCCTAGAGATCCCATTTTGCACCATTTACTCAAAACACATACACACACTCTCCTGGAACTTTTGGTCAGCCAAGAATCACCACAAGCCGACGTGATCCCAGCCTCGAGACAACATCCATTCGGATCCTAGATCGAATCGTGAGTCTCCCAAAACCATTTTTATGTGTTCTTTATGTGTTTTCTTAAAAAGCATGCTTAAACCTCTATGGAATCACCTGATCTCTTGATATGTTTCTTAGGAATGCTAGATCTATCATAAAGTCAGTAACTTTACGTGTAAACTCAAACCATAATGAAGATTTATGCTAGATTAGGTCATTTTAGGTTTAAAATGTGTTTTTGGTGATTTGATGATGAAAACCCATGTTTAAGGTGTTAAAGCTTACTGATTTATGTTAGTAAATGATTATGCATGCTAGATATTGAATTACATGAAATATGGAAGCTGTTAGATTGATTTTTAGGCTGATTTGTGAGTTTTTCGCGACCAGCGACACTGCGTGTTCTCTGGGCGAAATTATGTAGCGAAATTATGTATATCTTCATCCAGCGACACTATGTAGCGAAACTGTAGTGTCGCCGGGTAAACCAGCCAGACCTGTCCGAACGAAACTACCGAGCGAAATTCCCTGAACGAAAGTTCAAACCAGTTTCGGGCGAAACTAGGCTAGCGAAACTGTGCCAACAGTTTCGAGCGAAACTAGCCTAGCGAAACGGTGTCATCGGGTATTGCCTAGCGAAAGTGCTGCCCGTGCACACAGCGAAACTGCCTAGCGAAACTGCTAGCGAAACTGAGACCAGAATCCAAACTTGTGCAACTTATTTGAATGCTATGCTATGACTTACATGATTATGCTATGATAAGACATACTATGATTTCTGTATTATATGAACCCTTGTTTATGATCAACCATCGGTGTCGTGTGTCGGTATGTCGTGTTATAGTCCAACGTGCTATGTTATGGACCATAGTGACGTTATGTAGAGTTTAGACACAAAACTAATACTTAAGACCTAAACATGTTCATAGGTCTTCGTTAAGCAATACTTGGATTATTAACAAGTGTAGCAGTGCAACCCAAGGTGAGTGTCACTAACCCGTTTACTGTGAGCCCGTTTGGGATACACTGAATAACCTAATGAAAAACAATGCTGACAACTTTATGAGTGCTATGCACCTCTCTGATGAACTTGAAAACCTAGGAGTGCCTGGCACCCACTTGATGAACTTGAAGTGTTTTATGGGAAACACTTGTGAATTACTTAAACAACTAATTCTAAAACGAAACTGAAAAATGTTTTCGGGATTCATAAGAACCCCAAAGTAAACCGTTTTAATATGGCTAGTGTAGGTTAAAGTCTAAACCACATGATATCACATGATTTCTAAGGATTTCCTTTTAACTGAAAAAGTCCTCAACTTAATTGTGCCATTAATTGTAAAGCGAGGGGATGTTGGGTAGATCTACTGGACTTTGACAAACTCCGCCTCGTGACACTGGAGGTGCACGGAGGTACAATATCAGCCTATCTGACCGTGGTCCCGAGAGGACACGGGGGAGGCAAAGCCGCGATGACATAGGTCCGCAAAACAAAATAGATGATGGCGCTGCCACTACAATTATCGGTCAGCTTTGGTACAAACTTCCTTAGTGCATGGAACAACGGATTAGCTACCCGCGATATCGGTTGAGCACTTTAACTATACAAAACTAGTACATACCCGATAACGTAGGTTACGGACAATACTTTTACTAAACCACAATAACTATGATTTTGGTTATCATTAAGTATTGCTTTTCACAATTAAATTGTACATAAGAATATGTTTACACGATTATGATGTATGAGACCGGGCCACTGCATGACAAGCCCACTGTGAACTCACCAACCGTTAGGTTGACACTTACGTTGTTTAAACTTTTGCAGATCGCTAAGGAGTATCCGGAGCGGGTTGGCATGGCACACGAAGACATTTTATTCTTGGTTAAACTTAATTGAGAATTTTAAATCTCTGATTTTGTAAAGCACGTGGTTAGTGCTAAGGACAATGTTTTCCGCTGCGTACTGTTAAACGGTGTTTATTATTAATGTTTGGACTTTACTCTGATTCGTTTAGTATTTGTAACTAATGGTTGTGGTCCTGGTTTGCTCGCACCCCATAACGGTATAAACTCCGTTAGTGGTTGATTTGGGGGTGTGACAGATTGGTATCAGAGCCATAAGTTGCAGAGAACTGGAATCATTTTGAAAAACGATTTGGAAACTGCAACTTGAAAACCTTAGTTACAAACGAACAAACAAATCCCCAAAACAAAATATTTACGTGCCAACCTGGGATACTCGCTCTGCTGTGTAAGTAAATACTTCGTACGTATGTATATATATATGTAGATATATATAGACCGTGTCTAAATAGTCTAACGGAAAAACCTTAGGAAAAATTTTCACACATGAATACGAAACGCGAACGCTAATACGTACACTATACTGGGGAAAGCGACAACGAAATGATGCTACACGTTACGTCCTGATTTCTACTACGATGACTACGCCGACGGTGACTTTTATGGGAAAGCCGACTTTCGACGATAGCTACTTACGACTTACGACGTTCTCCGACGACGCCTCGATTTTGCACAAAAATTTTCTGGACTAATAGTGGGATAACGGGAACTGGCTAATATACATATTATGGGATATGTATAGAATATAACTGTGACTGAACACTGGCTACTTAAACTGTCCAGCAAAATGTCTAGAAGGGGGCACGGAAGGAGCAACATCAACATGACACCTGCACAATTGCAAGCTATGATTAACGAACACGTGCAAGCCGCTGTGGCAGCCGTCCAAGCTGCGTACGCCGCTCAGGGAAACCACCATCACTGCACGTTTAAGTCCTTCATGGATTGTAAGCCAATGACGTTTTCCGGCGAAGAAGGAGCGGTAGGACTCCTCAGGTGGATCGAGAAGTCTGAGAAGGTCTTCTCTATGTGCAACTGCCCTGCTGAGAGCAAGGTGAAATACGCGACTGGTACCTTCGAGGGAGCTGCTCTCTCCTGGTGGAATTCCGAAATCCAAATGATTGGGATTGATGCGGCTAATAACATGGATTGGGAAGCATTCAAAGAACTGATTATGGAGGAGTACTGTCCCCGTGACCAAGTGAAGAAGTTAGAGGGCGAATTCCTGAATCTGAAAATGATTGGGTCTGAAGTCGAACAGTATACTGAGCGTTACCATGAGTACGCGGTCTTGTGCCCCACAATGGTTGATGCTGAATTCAAACGCATCGAGCGTTATCTGGAAGGCCTCGCGCCTCAAATCAAGGGATTAGTGACTGCCAGCAACCCCGCAACCGTGCAGAAAGCCATCCGTTTGGCTCACAAGCTTACTGATCAGGAGGTTGAGAAGGGTACACTTCCTGCAAAAGCCTTAGAGAAGACTGCCTTAAGTGGCAAAAGAAAAGCTGATGATGAAGCTCCTGAAAACTCCATGAACAATCAAAGTGTGGGAAATAGCACTGGGAGGTCCTATAACTCCCAAGGTCAAAGCAAAAGGTCTGGGAACAACAGTGGTAACAACCGCCAGGGCGGTAGTGGGCAAAGCAACTACAAGGGTAACCTGCCCATGTGTAACAAGTGTGGAAGGCATCACGCTGGTTTTTGTAGAAAGAATTTGAGCTGTGAAAGGTGTGGCAAGAAAAGCCATGAAGCGAAGGATTGTTGGACAATTCTTCCCGAGCAACAAAACCGCCTAAGGCAAAACAACAACAACAATCATGGCAACAACAACTATGGGAACAAACGCAACGGGCAAGGAAACAATCAGAACAACAATGGTGGAGCCTGTGGCTGTTTTGAATGTGGTGCTCAAGGCCACATAAAAAGAGACTGCCCGCAGTTGAGAAGACAGGGGAACGGTAACCAAGGAAACAATGGTGGGAATGGTAATGGTGGAGGTAATGGCAACGGGAATGGTAACAACGGGAATGGTGGAAATGGCAGAGGAAGGGCTTTTGTTATGGGTCAAGGTGAAGCTCGCAACGATGCCAACGTGATTAACGGTAAATTTATCCTTAATGGTTTCTTTGCTACTGTATTGTTTGATTCTGGTGCTGAAAGAAGCTTTATTTCCACTAAGTTTGCTAAGTTGATTAATGCTAAACCGATTGCCTTAGATGCTAAGTATGTGGTAGAGCTAGCTAATGGTAAACTTCATGATACGACTCAGATAGTTAAGGACTGTAAGTTAGAATTAGCTGGCCATACGTTAGGAATCGATCTTATGCCTTTCCCGATTGGTAGTTTTGATGTTATAGTAGGAATGGATTGGTTATCTGAAAACCGAGCTGAAATTTTATGTCAAGAAAAAGTGGTTCATATTCCACTCAAGGACGGTGAAGTGTTAACAGTTCAGGGTGAAAAAGGTGGAACAGTCACCGGTATTATTTCGTTTCTTAAAGCTCAAAAGTGCCTTCGTAAAGGTCACTTCGCGATCCTTGCAAACGTCACCGACACGACACTTCCCGAGCGTAAAATTGACGACTACCCGATAGTTCGCGACTTCCAAGATGTATTTCCTGAAGATTTGTCTGGTTTGCCTCCATTTCGACAAGTCGAGTTTGGAATCGATTTAGCTCCTGGAGCCGCTCCGATTGCACGCGCACCTTATCGTTTGGCAGTAAGCGAACTCAACGAACTCTCCACACAACTTCAAGAGTTACTCGACAAAGGATTTATTCGTCCAAGTTCGTCTCCGTGGGGAGCACCGGTATTGTTTGTTAAGAAGAAACATGGAACGTTCCGCATGTGTATCGACTATAGAGAGCTTAACAAGGTCACGATCAAGAATCGGTATCCACTTCCTCGAATCGACGATCTCTTCGATCAGCTACAAGGTTCGAGCTACTTTTCAAAGATTGATCTACGGTCTGGATATCACCAACTTCGTGTTCGTGATGATGATGTCCCCAAGACTGCTTTCAGAACCCGCTATGGTCATTACGAGTTTTTGGTTATGCCGTTTGGGCTAACTAATGCGCCTGCTGTGTTTATGGATCTGATGAACCGAGTGTGCAAGCCGTACCTCGATAAGTTTGTGATAGTTTTCATCGACGATATTTTAATCTACTCCAAGACAAAGGAAGAACACGAGAATCACCTACGACTTATCTTGGAATTACTCCGCAAGGAACAGCTTTACGCCAAGTTTTCGAAATGCGATTTTTGGATTCGCGAAGTCCAGTTTCTTGGACACATTGTTGATCAGAATGGAATTCATGTCGACCCAGCTAAAGTGGAAGCTATCAAGAATTGGCCTACTCCAAGAGCGCCGACCGAAATCCGACAATTTTTGGGACTTGCCGGATATTACCGAAGATTTATTAAGGGTTTCTCGCAATTGGCTCAACCCTTAACAGCTTTAACGCACAAAGGAGTGCAATATAGATGGGGTGAAAAAGAAGAACGCGCGTTTCAAACTCTTAAAGATATGTTATGTTCAGCTCCGATTCTCGCGTTACCCGATGGGGTTGACGACTTTGTAGTTTACTGTGATGCATCCATCCAAGGACTCGGTTGTGTGTTGATGCAACGAGACAAAGTGATTGCCTACGGGTCCAGGCAACTGAAGGATACTGAGAAGAATTATACAACACATGATTTGGAATTGGGAGCCGTTGTTCATGCACTCAATATTTGGAGACATTACCTCTACGGAACAAAGTGCACAATATTCACCGACCACAAAAGCTTACAACACATCTATGATCAGAAGGATCTCAACATGCGACAACGACGGTGGGTAGAGTTACTGAATGACTATGACTTAGCAATTAAGTATCATCCAGGAAAAGCCAATGTTGTGGCTGATGCATTAAGTCGAAAGGAGTATGAAAAGCCTCGACGAGTACGAGCGCTGCAACTGACCATTCACACGGGATTGCCGGATCGGATCCGCGATGCCCAACAAGAAGCTTTAAAAGAGGAAAATTTCGCAGTTGAAGCGCTGCGAGGGGTGGATGGTAACTCCAAAATTAAGTCCGACGGACTCAGGTATTATAATGATAGAATATGGATTCCTTTACTTGGAAATCTTCGTGAGCTCGTGAAGAAGTTAGAGCAATAAAATAACAAACCGATTTGAGAAAGAAACTTGATTGAACACTTGATTGCTTGCTACACCTTGGATCGAAATTCTCTATGAGAATTTC
>JBCNJP010013350.1:0-12498 GCA_039602395.1 Deinandra increscens subsp. villosa
CGAAAATCATATGTCACGCACATGAACCCGAACACGACATAAATATTTGCAGGTTGACCCGGACATGATCCGTTTGACCCGCTTTTTTATTTTTTTATTTATTAACATATTAATGCTTTAAAATTAAAATCTTACAAAAATACAGACTTATATAAAATAATTACATATTAATCATGAAATTTTATGTAAATTTCTTTTTTAAATTTTGATAAAAATTACATTACTGATTAAATTTATGGCATAAAACACATTTAAAAATATAAAATATGTAGGTTAAACATGTTAACCCGCCGACCCGATGGATTCACCCAAACACAACCCGTTTACCTAAGCAGGTTTGTGGGTTCGACATGAAGCTAACCCGATTCCTTTATACTAAACCGTAACCCATGAATTTTGTGTTCGTTCGTGTAAAAAACCCATCCCCTAAACACAACCTCACATGCCTGAATAGGAAATGGATTGAGCATGCTATTCCAAATTATTATGTGAGAAATGTTAAACATAAACAACAAAGATATGTAAGAATGTCAAGAGTTCATGCTATTAGGACCGATTACATTATTGGATATGAGCAAACTCTAGAGGCAAAGCTTCCCAATATAAACTTGGTTTCCAGTCAGATTCCTTAAGGACTTTTAGTATCTCTTTTGCCACTATTTCACTCCCGGTTGGTGATAAATGCACCCCATCTCTGTCATAATTAGTCAACAATGAACTCTTCAACTACATAGTGTACCATATGATAAAAAAGTAAATTCTTTTAATTATAGTCTAATTTATCGCATAAAATGATTTATGAGATTTTACGCACTAAAAATAACTATGGATTTTAACAGTTAGTGATAAAATATAACTCGGTATCCAGTATATATATATGAAAGCATATATACTTACGTAAAGCATGTTGTCATCCAGTTATCATGTTGTTTAAATGCGTTACAAAGATTAATACCCTTAATCCCAATCTCTTGGCACAATTCTACACAAACATCTGCGTATTTTTGGCACAGCTCGTTTGTACGATTATAATAACTGAAAAATAAAAGTGTACGTAATTGAATCAGAAGGAAAAATTATAAAAATAAATAAGAAACTTGGGTCAGTTAAAATCATCTCACCCCAAAGCTTGTAGCAGAACCTCATTTACAGGAGGTGTATTAACATTTAAAAATTGTTTTTGTAATTTCTTTATACTTGGTGTACTTATGTGTAACTTAATTTTTTATTTATAGTCTCTATCCTCTCATTGGAGGATATTCATTGCCAAATCAATTCTCTCATGGTATCACGCTAGGTCTTCTACCTTCCCTCTGCCTTTCCTGTTCCCTCCGATCATCTCCCACCCTCTCCTCTCTGCCTCGTCTCCTTCCTCTCCCATGGCTTCTTCTTCCAATTCTGAATCACCTATCTCTAACAATACCTTTCTCCACACCCTCAAGCTATCCGATGATAATTACCTCCTGTGGAAAACCCAGGTTTGGCCTCTTCTTTCGTACCAAGGACTGATCTCCCATGTGGACGGTACTGGCACTGTACCTGACGATTCTACCACTGTTGATGGGAAATCGACCACTAACCCCGCCCGCACTTTATGGGATTCCGCTGATCAGAAGGCTATTGTTCTCCTTACTGCTACACTCTCGCCTGAAGCGGTTGCTCAGATTGTCGGTTGCACCACCGCTCGGCAGATCTGGGTGACCCTCGAAGAAGCTTACAGCAGCGCTTCTGTCGAACGTGTTCAGAATCTGCGCGATCAGTTGAGACTTATGTCGAAAGGGGCAGACTCGGTGACTGTTTTTAGCCGGAAATTCAAGGCTATTTCCGATAAACTCACTGCTATTGGTCATCCTGTTGGTGCAGACGAGAAACTTCATTGGTATCTCATCGGATTAGGTGCTGAGTTCTTTGGGTTTTCCACCACGATTCGCGGCATGTCTCCTGCCCCGACGTTTCAAAACGTTGTTGCTCGTGCTGAAGGTCATGAAACCTTCTCTCGGACTGTCCAGGGTCCGGCGACCCCCCCTGTTGCTTTTTCGGCCCAGTCCAACCGTGGCAGGGGTAATAACAACCCTAACAGGAATCACAGTCACACTCGCAACTCTCGAGGGAACAATCGCCAGTACCGGAACTATCGCAATAACCGTAGTGGTCGTGGTTACGGGTCGAACCGTTCGACTGCCCCTCCTGTCGGTGATCCATGTCAACTTTGCAAAGTTGAGGGACATAAAGCCAATAACTGTCCCACCCATGTCTCCTATTCGACCTCTGAGGCCCATCTTTCTAGTGCTTTCCAGTCACAGTGCAATGTGAATCCTAATAATGCAAATTGGTATGTCGACTCCGGAGCCACTGATCACATGGCCAACTCTCCTGGTATTATCTCTAAACCCTTGGTATATCCTGGTAATGCCAGTGTTTATTTCGGAAATGGCAATTCTGTGACAATCCGCATTTTCAGGTCATTTTCGGACATTAACTGAACGTAAACCGTATTAAATGTTGCGTGAACATTTATGTGTTGACTTGTTGACTTTAGCAAATTAGGGTTTTGTGTGATCAATCACTACGAGCGTGCACGAAAAATTAAATGATTGAAATTCTACGTTAATTGTGGAATTAAAATATATAAATGAATATATACGTGATTTAATGATATTTATGATTTTATGTGAACTTATGCGGAGAATTGAGTGTTATAAGTTATGATTTTATGTGGTCGTTTAAGTTTATACTTTCTTATTAACGTTACACGATTGGTATATTTTGACATCATATCCTCGTGTATTTGCTGTTAAAAACATTTTCTGTTAGCTCCGTTAGAGCCGTTAGGTTTTATAAAACTTCGAGGGGTTATGTTGTCATTTCCCAAACACGTTTCTCTGTTAATAAGCATTGAGGGACTATTCTGTAAATACCGAAACCTTGTGTCATTCTTGTAAGTGTAGGGAGGGGCTAACTGTGTCAATACTCCATAGTTAATTTTAAATGGTATGTTACGTGAATTAAAGATAGGGTTGATGATCGGGTTCGACCGATCATCACCATCACTCAACGGTTACAATCTCTTGTTTAACGCCATCATAATTGAGCCTAATGATAATCAAATACCGTTCCCAACACCCCTTCCCTCTCGCATTTTCTCTGCTCGCTCACGGTCTCCTCTCATTTTCCGGCAACCCACCAAGAAACCACGAAACCACCATCATTCGACCACCTCAAGCCCACCACTATGGTCGCGAGTTCTCAACAAACATCCAGGAGCAAACAAGTTCGAGTTTCGTGACGACGCTCGGTGTTCGCGTCTAAGTTTCGGAGTCGATTTCGGTGTCAAAAACTTGTGTTCTCGCATCACCGAATTGAGGTAATGAATCCTTAGTGTTAGTCGCACGTTTTTATGCCTTTTATTTGAGCTTCACGAATTTTCCGGCGACCGGAGCTAGGGCTCCGATCACCGGAGTTCTTGGGTGAAGAAGATGAAGCCAGACGGTTACGGGTTATAAGGATAAGGGTCCGGGTAGATTACCAGACGCCAATCTGGCCCATTGGTTCGGTTACTGGACTTGTACACGAGGGACGCGGGTTCGAGTCCCGGTCACAACATTTTTAATTCGTTATTTTTCTTAGCTTGTTTTCTGGTCGCGGCCTATAGATAAAACAATTGCGAGCGGAACACTGCCACGATCAGCCCCTTTGGCCGAGTGGTTTGGACGCGACTTTGCAACCTAGAGGTCACGGGTTCGAACCCGGTGACCTCCATATTTCATGCTTTTATTATTTTTGTATTCTTTTGAACATTTAACCACTAGATCTTGTGCCAAATGTATCCCTTGTCATATTTTAAACTCGTAAAAATATACTTGAGACGTTTAAACCTCGTAAACCATATTTTTAGTATAAAACATGTTTAACTTGTCAATTTAAAGTAAAAATATAGTTTTTAAACATCCATGTATATATTTCTTTAGATAAAACTTTGGATTTATCTAAAAAGGATAAATATATATATATATTCATTGTGTAAACTATTATATATATATATATATATATATATATATATATATACAAGACGTTGGATTGAAACGAAGTAATATTTTGCGTAAACATTAAAATGTTTTTTTTAGGAAACTATTAAAAAGCGTTGTTTTGATTAGAAACACGAAATACTCGGTTTTAGATTATGTTTCACCATAAATTGTTGTTCTTTTCAAAATAAATATTTAAATCATTGGATTTAACATATTTATGATATATATATATAACTTGTTAAAACTTTATTATCAACGTCACTTGAACATTTATTAAATATATATATATATATATAATATATATGTATTTACTTAGAAAATATATATTAAAGATATATATTGGATTTTCTCGCGTTATTTCGATATTCGCTCGGATTTGGCACACGTGCCATCCTCGACTTATTCCGGACTTCACGATCCTTCATTTTTATCGTGTACGTTAGACTCAATAGTTTATAGAACACACACTTATACTTGAATGCTCGTTAGGTGATTGATTTCTTCACAAGACTCGTTCTTGCTACATGATTAACTGTTTATCTGGAAACTTTTGCTGTGCAACCTAAGGTGAGTTTCACGGCCCCATTTTACTGTTTTAATCCTTTTGGGGGAGATTAACATGCATGATTTACACAACTGAGATAATTAGACTTTTATATATCACTTGAAGTACTTGTAGCACACTGATACAACAAAGTCCTTCCTATGGTACCGTTAGTATTAATGACGATAGCGGGAAATATATTGTAGTACTACTGGGTCTGACAAACCCCACCCGGGTCAGTCGCGCTGACTCGATTGGATATCGAACGGGTGTTATATTCGTCCTAAACACAACAAGGCAAACTGCGCAAACTGTAAACAACTGTTAGCTTCGGTGACCATCAACGTGCGAAGTTTCATGTATATAGCCTAGCTAGCTATTTGATATATATTAGTGATTATGCTCTTACAACTTGACTATTGTTGAATAGTCAATCTTAAACTCAACTTGATTGTTGTTGAACAATCAATTTTAAACTGAACTTGAACTGTCGATGAACAGTTGATTTACACTGAACTGGGACTGTTGTTGAACAGTCGATTTACATTCAACTGATGAACTGATTAAACCTGTGAACTCACCAACCTTTGTGTTGACACTTTTTAGCATGTTATTTCTCAGGTTGCGGATGTTCGAGTATCACGAGTACGCATGCATGAGTATTTGAAAACCCTTTTTATTGTCTTTGAACAAGCCACGTCACCTTGGGTGAAGGTGTTTTTACATTAATACTTTCATTGCATTTACGCTTCCGCCTTTGTAAAACTCTGTATTTATATTTTAATGAAATGGTACAACCTTTTTTTATTAATTACTGGTCGTTTGGTGTAACTAATGGACGGCGATCCTGGTTTGTCACGCTCCCTGCGGCGCGTTATCGCGCATGGGATTTTTGGGGGTGTGACAAAATTCTTTGCCTATCTCGCACAGAGGTTATCATACTCTTTACAATGATATAAAACTTAAAGATGTTTTGGTGGTGCCTAATCTCACGAAAAATTTATTATCTGTGGCCAAATTGACAAATGATAATAACATTGATGTTCTTTTTTCTCGGAACCAATTTTTTCTTCAGGATCGCAGCACTAGACAAGTCTTGGCTCAAGGAAAATGTGAAGACGGCCTATATGTTTTGAATCAAGACCATGTTGCTTTTGCCACTACTTCATCATTTTGTAATAAAGCTTCCTATGAACTTTGGCATAGCCGTTTGGGGCATGCGTCTTTTGATATTATTAAGTTACTTAACAAAGTTGGTATGATAAATGTGACGGCTCTCTTACCAAAACCGGAGCTATGTTCTCCGTGTCAAATGTCCAAAAGCCATCGTCTTCCGTTTGATGATAACTTAAAACGTGCCTCGCATCCTCTTGAAATTATTCATTGTGATCTATGGGGTCCGGCTCCTGTCACCTCGCATGAAGGTTATAGATATTATGTCGCCTTTATTGACGATTTCTCCCGATTTACTTGGGTCTATCCGCTCCAAACAAAAGCCATGTTTTCTAATGTATTGACCACCTTCATAAACTTGGTGCAAAATCAACTTGAACGAAAAATAAAGGTGTTTCAAAGTGATGGAGGAACGGAATTCGTTAATAATAAAGTTAAATCTATTTTTGATGCCAATGGGACGTTTCATCGTCTTTCATGCCCATACACACCACAACAAAATGGACGCATTGAACGTAAACATCGACACATAGTTGAAACGGGGCTTGCCATGATGTTTAATGCCAATATTCAATCTATTTATTGGGTTGAGGCTTTTTGCACGGCCGTATACATTATAAATCGCTTACCAACCAACGTTTTGGGTAACAAATCCCCGTTTGAGTGTCTTTTCCACCAATCTCCAGTTTATGATAATTTTCGTACATTTGGGTGTCGGGTTTTTCCTTACCTACGGGACTACTCGGCACATAAACTTGCACCAAGATCCCTCCCGTGCATTTTCTTGGGCTATGCTGCTAATTATAAAGGCTTTCGGTGTTTGGAACCCATCTCCAATCGAGTTTTTATAACTCGACATGCTAAATTTGACGAAAATAATTATCCTTTAACCGGATCCTCGTCCAACACCGGAGATGCTTCGTTACCTCTAACCTCCTTCATAAGTAACCCTTATGATCAACCCCCTTCTACCCAAACACCTCCTACTTCCATTCCCAAAAATTCCTACTCCCCATGTGCTCTCCCTGATGAAGTAATTCTTCCATCCACACATAACTCTCCACATACAGCTCCTCCACCTGTGGCCCCTCAAAATGTGTCCCCTCCTTCCTCACCCGTCCCGTCTCCAAGCCCAAGTTCTCCCACCACATCTACAAGCCCATCTGCTTCGGTCCAACTTGAGCCCACTTCCATTTCGGTACCTCCAACACCTTCCGCTTCTACCTCCGTTCCCACCTCCTCGAATCCTCTACCTGCCCCCACTCATTCGATGCAAACCAGATCTAAATCTGGGATTTTTAAGCCGCGATATCGGCTTGATCTTGCTCATGTCGGTAGCCACAAACTATTCTCGGCCGTCTTTACTTGCTCCGACCCTAAAACATTCAAAACTGCTTCTAAACATCAACATTGGTGGGATGCTATGCACAAAGAAATGGCTGCACTCAAGCAAAATGACACGTGGACTCTTGTTGATCGTCCACCCAATACTAATGTTGTGGGCTGCAAATGGCTTTTTAAAACAAAATATAGAGCGGATGGTTCCGTTGAGCGATACAAAGCTAGATTAGTGGCTCAAGGGTTCTCCCAAGTTCCGGGCTTGGATTTCTCACACACTTTCAGTCCTGTTGTCAAAGCAACAACTATTCGGGTTGTTCTCTCATTAGCCGTTATCAATGGGTGGAAACTCCACCAACTCGACGTAAATAACGCATTTTTGCATGGCAATTTAAGTGAACAAGTTTATATGGAACAGCCTTCCGGCTTCATCGACCCCAAATATCCCAACCGTGTGTGTCGTTTACACAAAGCTCTTTATGGTCTCAAACAAGCCCCGCGTGCTTGGTTCCAACGCCTAAGTACATTTCTTGTTCATCATGGCTTCGTGTGTAGTCGTGCGGATCCGTCCTTGTTTGTCTTCAAAAAGGACACATGCATTCTATATTTACTTGTTTATGTTGATGATTTGATCTTAACAGGGAATCAAGAGGCTGCTGTTGCCTCATTCATAACACGGTTACATGATGAGTTTGCTATCAAAGATCTCGGTGAGTTAAGTTATTTTTTGGGGCTTGAAGTCACGTCTCATGACTCAGGCTTATTTCTTAGTCAATCAAAATATGCTAAAGACATCTTGGAACGTGCCAAAATGCTGGATGCTAAGCCAATGGCCACCCCTCTTGCGTCTGATGTTGTCTTCACCACCGCTGGTCAACCATTTGAAGATCCCACCTTATATCGGTCTCTTGTTGGGGCTCTCCAGTACCTCACTATCACTCGCCCAGATATTTCATATGCTGTGAACCAAGTCAGCCAGTTTCTTCAGCAACCTACTATTACTCATTACCAGCATGTTAAACGCATTCTTCGATACATCAAGGGCACTCTCGATTTTGGTCTCACCTTCTCTCGCTCCAAAGGTCCGAATATTCTAGGTTACTCTGATGCTGACTGGGCCCGCTGTATAGAAACTCGCAGGTCCACCTATGGTTACTCAATCTACTTAGGTGGAAACCTTGTATCATGGAGTGCAAAGAAACAACCAACGGTGGCTCGCTCTAGTTGTGAGTCTGAGTATCGTGCAATGGCTAACACAGCAGCGGAAATTGTATGGGTCACGCATCTTCTTCGAGAACTTCACACACTACCTCCCGATCGTCCTACACTGTTGTGCGACAATCAAAGTGCCATCTTCATGTCCCAAAATCCAGTGGCTCATAAACGAGCAAAACATATTGATATTGATTACCACTTCATTCGGGAGTTAGTTTTATCTGGTCAGCTCTACACCAAGTTTATACCTACCAAGCTTCAAGTGGCGGATATCTTCACTAAGAGTCTTCCTAGACCTCAATTCGAGCTCTTCAGGACCATGTTACGGCTTAGCTCACCGCCATCTCGCTTGAGGGGGGATATTAACATTTAAAAATTGTTTTTGTAATTTCTTTATACTTGGTGTACTTATGTGTAACTTAATTTTTTATTTATAGACTCTATCCTCTCATTGGAGGATATTCATTGCCAAATCAATTCTCTCAAGGTGCAGTAAGAAATACCACACATGGCTTCTCTGAAAGGCTCTGGTAACATTTATAAAGAAATTCACTTATTATTTATCGAAATAATCATATTTGATACGCTAATATAATGATGTGTAAAAGGAGTTAAAGTCAATATTTGGATAGTAAAATGAACCTTGATATGAATAGCTATTTTCCTCATGTTTTCAACATACTCACGAAGAGGTACATGAGTACCCTGGCCATCTGGATCTGGACGCTTCGAATCATTACCTCCAAAATAAACAATCACTAGTGATGGTTGTACATGATCATCCTACAAATAAAAAAATTAGAAAGAACAAAAAGGGAAAAAAAGTATTAGTTAGGGTTGTAAACAAGCCGAGTCGAGCCAAGTCAAGCTAGGTTGGGGTTCAACTCGTTTATTTTAACATGCTGATATGTTGAGCTTGTGTTTGGTTCGTTAAAAACCAAGCTAAGCCGAGCCAACTAGTTTATTTTGTTGAAGTTTTTTTTTAATTTTAACAAATATTGATATATAATAAAATTTTAAAATATATATATTTTAACATACTCATAATATGAAAATTTTTATTATTCTAGTATTTATTTCTTTACATTTTTATTAAAATAAATGTTATTTATTAACTAGCATATAAATTTCGAGTTTTATCATGAGCTACTAGGTTTTGAACAACCACGGTATTAGCTACGCAAGTTTGAACTTTAGTAAATAACTTAACCAATGTCAAATATGATTATTAAAACTATATTATTTCAGTAATTATCTTACTTTTGCATAAAATGATTTAGGAGATTTATGCTAAGTAAACTTTGATTTATTTGACCCTTTAAAGATAAAACATGACCGTATCACCAGTTTAATTCAAGATGAAGAAGTTACCTCTGGAAACACTTGATCTAGAACTTGTACCGCTTGCCTAGAGTTCCAACCACCGTATCCACGCACAAATATATCCGCCTAAACTTAACAGAGATTATCTGTAAACTTCAGACGTAATATATAGGATGAATGAATTCGAATAATTAATTAAGAAGAAAAAGAAGACAGGAGTTGCAACCTTACGAGCGTAAATGTCTGCAAGAATCGCACCCCAACCTTCCTTGCCGAAGCTGAATTCAACGATGGAGGAACCGAACAGCACGATCTGTGGCCTTCTTGGCCCAACCATTCTCACTTTCCGGTCCTAAGCTAATTACCGATCACTATGGCAAACTAGCTAGTGAAGTGGGAATATATAATAAGGAGGTGGGATCGCTAGGTGAATGAATTATAAGGGTGGTGGGTCTAGTTGTAATACCTGGTATTAAGTAACACTACATGTGAACATGTGATAAGTGCAAAATAAAAGATGAATGTTTTTAAAAGATTGAAATTAAAAATTAAAAAAAAAGAAAAAGAAAATTGATATACTGATATACATCGTTTGGAAAATATTCCCACGTGAAGTTGGAGTTTCTTAAATAAAGAAGAATATTGTTATTTTTTATTAAAGATTTGAGATTTTGCTAAATAAATATATGGATTTGATTAGACCCTTTATCTTTTTTTTAACCTTACCTATATGTTGTTTACGTGGATGTTGATATATTGATATTGATATACATATATACTATTAAACTAATATGAAACCGTAGGATGTCACGATGAACTTTTAAACTTTTAAACCATAATATAGAATCATGTTTCAAATCTAAAAGGCAAATTGGATTTAAATAATCCTAAGTTTTATCAATTGGCTGACGTTAATTCCAAGTAACGAAATGTTTACTACTGAGCCCAACTTTTAGTTTATTTTCCTACAACGATCATTGGCTAACTAAAACTTAACGGTGTTAGTTTTTATGAAACTTGAGATTATTGTCGGTGAAAGTTGGGATAATTGTCGGCCAATCGATTAAACTTGGGATTATATAAATCCAATGTTTCATCGAAAAACTAACGTCGTTAACTTTCTGTTAGTCAATGATCATTGTAGGAAAATAGGTTAAAAGTTGGGCTCGGTAGTAATATTTCGTTACTTAAAATTAATGTCGGCCAATTGATGAAACTTAGAATTATTTAAATTCAATTTTGCAATCTAAAATGACACAACTAGTTAGCACAACATGTTTATGGCATTTTCAATATTTCTCAATTATCACCGTTCAAACTTTATTTGCATTTTCCTACTCATCAATTATCACACATCGATGCCTTAATGAATGAAGCTCATGTAACATCTTCGGTCTTCAAATTAAGAACTAACTCAGGAAATCTCTTAATATCCGGTCTGACCCGTAGCTTGGGTTTCTGGTTCGATCGCATGGACCGCATTGACTACCGCGTTTGATTTCCAGACGGTTATATGCACCAAACCAGCTTAGGGTCCGGTTCTCAGTTAAATTGATCAGGTCGGCCCGGTCTTCAAAACATTGGTAATTTGTCTATTCCCAATCAAAAATAAAAAAATGTGCATAAACCAAATTTTTTATTTTTTATGTGTAGATCAATAAACTGTTTATGTTAGTCTATGGCCGCAGGTTTCATGGATTGTGTGGCAGTGATGTATCTAGTGACGGTGTGGCATCCATCATAGCCCGCCACTCAGATATGAGCCTGACGCATACTGTGGAGGCTCGATGCTGGTGGGTTGTAAATCTGAGCCCAAAATTAGCATTTATTTATTTGTTCGTCGGTTGCGGAGAGTGTGATGATTTGGGTTTGTGTTACTATTCCTTCAAGAGGCTATGATGATTCGGGTCTTCTGATCTCAACTTAAAATTAGTGTTTGTATCATTTTTTTATGGGTTACGATGACTGTGATGATCTGGGTCTTCCAATCTAAGCCTAAAATTAGCGTTTATGTCATTTTTTATGGGTTATGATAGCTATGATGATTTGGGTATTCCGATTTGGCCTAAAATTAACGTCTATGTCATTGTTGATGTGTTACGGAGGTTGCGATGATTTGGGTTTTATGTTGATGTGTGATTGTAAATTCCCCCTCAAGAATCTGTGATGATCGGGGTCTCTCGATCTGAGCCTAAAATTAGTGTTTATGTCATTGTTGAGTGTTAAGGTGGTTGTGATGATTTGGGGTTTATCTTGATAGATAGAGTGTTATTTTTTCTTTACTATAATATGTGTTGCGTTTTTATTTTGATTTTGTTTTCTCTATTTAACACGGATTTTGATGCTGATTACTAGCTTGACTCATTTTATGTATACTCATACACTTCCCACACAACCATTAACCAAAGATTATCAAATGTTTCCTCAAGTGCCATAAACAATCCAAGGTCCGTAGAAATAGACTCACGCAATACACTTTTACGTTCACCACTAGGAGTGTGCAACCTTTTGAGATGCGAAATAAACCGAGAAATCCTTTTTTTTCCTACTTCACCATCTAGGCAACAATAAAACATGCAAAATGGCCACATCCAATTGCCATTCGAAAAGAAGAGAATATCACAAAACTACCTAAAAAGAGTCACGTCTCGAATTGAAACGCTAATTTTAAGCAAAAAGGGCCCTAGAATTAAAAACGACATTTCAACAAACCGTTGGCATAAGAATTATGTATAAAGTCCACGTCTCCTTGATTTGGAAAACCCAAACCTGATTCTGATGTCACAATCAATTGTCTCCCGTTGAACCAATTGTGCCGCTAACTCACCGTATATGGAGAAATCATGAAAACAAGAATTGTGAATATGCAGCGATCGG
>JBCNJP010013351.1:0-12498 GCA_039602395.1 Deinandra increscens subsp. villosa
CTGATCAACCAGAGTCAAATGAGTCTGAAAAATTATCAGAAGAAGAAGAGAAGAAAGAGTCAGAAACTGATCAACCAGAGTCAAATGATGATGAAGAAAAAGTAGAGGAGGAGTTGAAGAAGAAAGAGTCAGAAACTGATCAACCAGAGTCAAATGAGTCTGAAAAATTATCAGAAGAAGAAGAGAAGAAAATTATCAGAAATTGATCAACCAGAGTCAAATGAGTCTGAAAAATTATCAGAAGAAGAAGAGAAGAAAATGCTATTTGATGCTTGGTTGAAAGAACAAAGAGCCAAGAAGCTGCTAGTAGTAAAACCGACCAAGATTGTTGATCAAAAGAAATATTTCGACAGAAAAGGTGGTGAAGCTACTGGTAGAATTATCAGTTGGATGTATGACTTGGAATTAAAATGTTATGCAATTAAAAAGGAGTTTGGGGTGATGTATTTGAAGCAGGCTACAAGATTCAATACTTTACCGGTTTGTGATGTGAGAGATTTGTCAAGAAGGCCATTCTTGAATCATGAAAATAATCTGTTGGCTGAAATTTTCAAGAACAAGCTGATAGAAGAATGTCAAGGCAAGTTCAGGTTTTTAACTCCGCAAAGGCCTAAGTATGTTAATCATCCAACCGATATTCACCCGATTACTGGAAAACCAGTTGTGATCTTAAAGTATAAGAAGCCGATTCATCTGAAGAAAATTCCTTTGAAAAAGCTTGAGCAAGATTGTATCAAGACTTTGAGATGGTGGTACTACGATGAAGAAACTAGAGAGGCAGTGGTAGTGGTTAAAGAGGATAACAAGGTGATCAGATTGTATGATCCAATGTGGTTAATCAACTTGTATGAAGGTGATATAGACAAACTCTATCACAACAATATTCTATACAAGATTGAGCATGCTGAACAAGCTTTGCAATTTCAAAGAGTGATCAGAGTTTGTTTTGCTTTTGGTATCCATGCTGGGAACAACTGAACTCAGCATTGAAAGAAGACGTAGACAGAAGCTTCTGAAGACTAGCACAAGACAATGGGGAGTTTGTTAGAACAAGTTTTGTTGTCTAGTGCTAGGTCTGTTTATGTAATAGAGAGTTTTGTGTTTTCTGGTCTTAGCGGACCAGAGGCGGACCAGATGGTACGCCGGACCATCTGGCACGCTGGTTAGTTGGTCCGCTAGACAGAGTTTGTATAAATAGTTTTAGCTCAGTTAGAGAGAGTTAGTTGTGAGAGTTGTGAGTTTAACTGTGTGTTTTCAAGTGTGTTTACTCTCTGTAATCTCTCTCTGTATAACTGAGCTTGAAATCAATCGAAGATCTATTATTTACCTCGTGTGTTACAATTTCGATGATAATCATGGATTAGCAAGAACCAATACGTGTTTTACAGTTGTGCTAAAACTGATGGAATCAAGCAAATTTGTATACACAATCGAATTCACGTCCAATTTTTGAGTCAAAGATCAAACAGTTTGACTTTCAAAAGTCAAACTTGGTGAAATTGAACAAATTAAGCACGAATCCGATCGAAAAAATGTGTAGAATCACTCCTGGATTAGCTCTGATACCAATTGAAAAGTCATAGAGCGTCGGATCTAGTGATCTGTACACTGAAATCGGACCGAAAGTTCACCCGAAACTAAGAACACAAAATCGTAAATTAAACTCAGTTTATAGCTTGAATCGGATCAATGATTACATGAATAGACTCGTTTACAGCAGCTAATCATGATCCTAGACTCAAATCTCTCTAAAAATCAAGATGAAAAACTCTCCTTCTAGAAATCGATCTCGGGTAAAACGGTTATTCGAGAGGTGTTTTTTTCCGTCCGAACTTCGAGCACACTTTATATATGTGATCCAAATCGTCCCAACTTTGGCATCAGTTCGGAATGGTCCAAACCTCTACTTCGGAGGGAATTCGGACTCTGTTCGGAGGTTGATTTTTTTTTTTAAGTTTGTGAACAACACAGTGATTTATATGTAAGAATTCACTTGAAAACGCTAGAGCGTGGGATCGGTCTAGTTCAATAACAATTGTGTAAATGAGAATGTAAACAAACGGTGTAAATAACTCAATATCTCATTAACAACTTGATTACAAGAGACTCAGAGTACAAACACTCACACTCTCACAAAAGTTCACTAACTCTAAAAAACTAGTTACAAAGACACACACAAAACCTATATATAGATCTTCGGTCGGCCGAACTCCATAGCTTGTCCGAACTTGAGGTTCGGCCAAGGCTCGGCCAAGGTTCGGCCGGAGTTCGGCCACCAGAACCTTTGAAATATTCGTGTCTTTGTCGCTTTGTATGATCCAGCTCGTTGCCACATTGTGTGTCAACAAACTCCCCCTTGGCAACAGCTGGACCGTTCTTTCTCAGCCTTGAGCATCTGCAGCAAACTCATCACCCTTCCTGACCAAATCAGGATGATACAAGATTGGATTGTGATAAAGCTCATTTATATCAGCCTTCGACAGATTAATCAGCCACATTAGATCGTAGATCCTCACAACCTGATTGTTTTCCTTCAACACAATAACTACTTCACCAGTCTTTTCGTTGTAGTACCACCACCTCAGATCCTTGATGAAATCAAGTTTCATCTTCATCAAAAGAATCTTCTTCATCACATCTAGTTTCTTCGGAAACATCAAAATTATCAGCTTCTTACCAGTTCTTTCGTGGACTCTTGTTCGGGATAGACGTCTTTTTGGCTTCTGAGGATCTAAGAATTAAAATCCTTCTCTACATTCCCTCTCAAGTGTCTTCTTGAAGTGCATACCCAACCAATCATTGCCATAACTGCAAAATGGCTTTCTGATCAACTCACGAATATCCTAAACTGGCAGACTGCTAAAATCTTTGGCACATTTGAAGTACTGGATTCCATGTTCTCCTTTAATCCCGTAGCACTTCAAACTCGAAGCATACATCCAACTGATTATATCACCTGAAGCTTGACCCTTGAATTTGAAATATGATCTCTGCTTGATTGGCTTCGGAGGCGGAACATAGTTGGGATGAAAAGTTTTCATGAACTCGTCAAATGTCTGACGCTGTTTCTGAACTTTAGCCTCCTTAACCACCGGGTCTTCAGGTTTTTCTGATTCTTTCTTTCTCAATCTTTCCTCAGCTTCAGCATCTTTTTCCTTAGGAAATACCTCAAAATCATCACTAGATTGATTATTGTTGAAGTTGGAGTATAAATCTGGATATTCTTCTTCTGTGATATCCTCTACCTCAATCTCTTCTTCAAAAATACCTTTTTCGTCTTCATCAGACTCTGGTTCAGATGATTCATATTTCTTCGGAGCTTTCTCAGACGCTTTTCTCATCTCTTCATCATTCAGATCAAACACCCTTTGCAACTCTTCAGCCGTCAAATCACCAACAAACTCACCTTCTTCAAGTGTCTACAACATTTGTGTGAAATCACTCATACTCGTTGCCGCTTGATTTGATGGAGTTGAGGTGATCGTCATAACTTCTCGAGAGTCTTTCTCCCCTTGGGAAGTAGATGTCCAAGCACGCGAACCAGTGGTTCCAGACGGGCCTGGTCCTCCACCAATGTTCCCATGAGGATCATCTTGATCAGGATCATCATTCAGAAATCTCATCGGATATTCATTACAACCCGAATTATCTCCAATCTCCCCCTGAGCTTTAAACTTCTCCATCAAGAATTTTATTTGCTCACCCATTTCAAGAAGCATTCGACACTGAGTCTGACTAGCCCTACTTAATCTTATAATCTCTTGATCTTTGGCTACGTCCTGACTATGCAAAGTTGTGATCTGTTGACTCTGAGCTCGAGACTGTTCCCTCAATACATCATTATCTAAGCGTAGGACAATAATCATCTTCTCTTGTTCCTCATTCTTAGCCTTCAAGGCATCAATTTGAGATTGTTGATCAGATAACGCGCTCTGAAGAATACTGGCTTGAGAGAAAGAAACCGATCCTTGTTCAAAGTTGAAATTCACTTCAGGTGTGGAATGTGTTAAAGCAGTAGCGGTGGCAGTAGAAAACACCGGAGTTGTGGGTGTCGAACCCATAGGCTGATTCATAAACTGCGCACCAGCACTTGCTGAAGGTGCTGTGCTAACAGTTGTCGATCGATTGGCATTCATAAGATCTTGCAAGAAGTCAGCCTGAATATCAGACATTGAAGTCTGAATTGTTGTAGAGACTTTAGGCAAAGACATAGCACGAGTTGCCGATGAAGAAACACCAGAACTAGGTTGCAGAATGAACTGTTGTATTCCTTTTCTCTTTTTAGTCCTTCCTCTAGCAACCGACCTCTGCCTTCTTTTTGCTGGAGTAACAGATGAAGAACCAGTAGCTTGTTGTTTACTTTTTCCGGAAACCACATCGGCGTCAGGGTTATAGTCTTCATCAGACTCAGATGAGGCCACCACATCGTACACACGATCCTTGTAGCGATCGTTGCTCTTGTTCTTGCTGATTCGGTAAGCGAGATGTTCATCGCTACCTTTCCTGAGCTTTACATACTTTGAGTTGATCAACACTCTCACAAACGGATTGTTTGTGTCAGAAAAGTCTTCAGAATCAGCCCCAACATTCTGATCCTCCTCATCCTCATCAGATTCATCTTCCAGGGTATTTACTGCTGGTGTCTCAGTCACGTTGACAGATACAGGAACTTCTTGTGCTGAGACTACCGGTTCAGTAGTTGGCGGTTGAGATACCACTTGTTCAGGTCCTTGATTCACTGGTTCCTGGACCACCGAAACTTGTCTTTTAGGTCTTTTTACTTGACCTTGTTATGGAATCTGATTTTGTTCCTCAATCCAGCTGTAATCGAGTTCCTCTGAATCACTACCATCTTCATGACGAGGTTGCCGCTTTCTGATTTTGTGGAATCTGATTTTGTGCCACGTAATTGACATTGGCTAAATGACCAATCAAACGCTTCAATTTCGGCTGAAACTTTGGTGCCTTCTTTTGATATGACGCCAGAGCACCAACACTTGCCTCCGTCATATGTTTCAACTCCATTTTCTGTGCTTCATGCTTCACAAGATCAGGATATCGGTCATTAAGAATCATCTGAAGGAATCTGGGATAGATTGCCGCTTTCTTCTACCTTTGAGTGAGATTATCTCTCATGTAATGAAAAATCATCCCAGCAACATTATACGGCCTGTTCATCACTAAAGCATTCATCGTAGATAGTTTAATTTGTTGAACTTCATCATACCCAGATATTCTATGCCCCAAGCAAACCAACAACACGTGCGATAAATACTTGTACGGAACGCTCAGCGACGATTTGTAAACCCACTCTTTACTTGGATTATCAGTATACCAAATCCGCTTCAGAAACGCCACGTTGTCTTCAGGAGAAATCTCTATTGGTGTCGTTGTTGTATCAGATTCTAACTTCAAAACTCTGCGATATCTGCTTCAGTAATTTCTATTGGTCGACCTTAAATAGTTGCAACGATTCTGGTAGGAGCATGAGTAATTGTTCGTGCAGTATTCCAAAATTCCAGAATAATGTCTCGATACACATCACATTGTTGAGTGATGGCATAATGGATTCTGGACTGCCTTAGAAACTCATATATCCCGGATCCTCCAAATTTGTCAAGTTTGCCTCGTGTAACACCGATATGCGCATAGATGTTATGTTTGTCATCGATTTTCAGGTCGTTGGCCATATCTGAAAACATACAAGATAAAACATTCATTAAATTCAATATTATTAACAGATATAATCAATGATTTCGTCAAATCATTATCGTTTGTGTAAACGAACAACATTTGATCAAAAATTGTATAGACCCGCCGAACTCTGTCCGAGCCCATTCCAAACCCCACATTCGGAGTCTCCGAACCCCAGGTTCGGAGCCTGAAGAACTCCGATGAGTTTGAATTTGAAAACCAGTGAAAACGACCAAATCAGACCACACAAATCAACACCCATGGTTGGTTTTTGATTATAAACACATAGGAACCACTTTTAACTGATAAAAACAAGTTTTAGATGGTTTATTTTCAGATCTAGAAACTGATTACAGACCGAACGAGTTTTCGAGCAAAAATCCTACATCCATTGGTTAAAAATCAAATCTAAACACACCATTGAACTCGGAATCGTTAAACCTACCTTGAACAAGTCTCAAATCCGTCAATAGTTAATAATATAAAAATTTGAAATTTTGGCAGCCGTTCGGTGTAAGTTCGGAGAAAACAGTAACATATGACCTCCGAACTCCAGGTTTGGCGTATTTATAGCCCAAAACGTTCGGACCTCTGAACTCCACGTTCGGACCAACAGTTACACCGAACTCCACATTCGGCCTCTCCAAACCTTGTCCGATAGTGAGCTTCGAACCTCCGAACTCCAAGTTCGGTTTGTCCGAACTCCAGGTTTGTAGATTTCAAAATTTTTCAAATTAAACCCTAAAATTGATGAATTTTCAAACTGAACCCCAAAAGTTTTAAGATTTAACAATTTTCCTAAAACTTCATTCAATTTAATGATGAGGTTGCTGAAATCAAATCCGTTTGGTTGTCTCCGGCATAATTTTGAAATTTTCACTAACGGTTGATCGAAAATAAAGCAGAATCAAAATCTTTTTGATTTTTGTAAACTTTCAAACACACCGAAAATCTTTTTGGATTTTTACAAAATTATGCTAAAACACTCCTAAAATCTTTTTGTGATTTTCAGATATTGAAGCAACAAACCAAAACAGAAATGAAATACACAAACTCAAACTAATATAACTTAAATATTCTTGTGAGAAAGATCCAGACGCGAGATCATATCGGCTAATATGCATCAGACACACTTCAATTTCATTTTCAATCAACATGCAAGTCAAGTTGGCAGCAAATACAACTTTTCAGTTTATTTCAGTTTGGGTAGATCAATTTTTATAGCTTTCTGATATGTTAAGGTATATTTAGCACACATTGACAATATGATAGCCCACACAATCAGAAATACCGGTAATCTGGCTTATTCTTATTATTTTTGTATTTTCCATAGAATTCCACCGAGATTTATCGTCCATGGTGTTTCATGCAAAAATAAAGTAGAACCCTAAACAAACAACAATCAGGTCGGTCGGTAGGCACGCAGAGAAAGTCCGATTGTTTAAGAAAATAAAAATAGAAAATAAAGCTGAAATTGTATAACCCAACAACAATCAGGTCGGTGCTCCCGCACACGCAGAGAAAGTCCGATGAGTTATACGATTAGAATTTCGAATCCGATCAATTTGCCACCAAATTCTTGAAATTTGAACCAACACCAATATGTCACAACCTATAGATGATATAACCAATGGACTACCAAATTCCTTGATAAAAATCCGGAGACTTTTGTGATTGAAACTCCAAATACAATACACTTCAATCCCTACACACCTCAAATCTCTTTAATAAGCTTTGTGTCACAACTTTTAAATTTTAATCCCGAACTTTCCAAATATAAATCACGTTTGTATCACAACAAATCAAAACTCTTTAATCACCAACAGGAAAAACGCATCACCTTTTTTTTTTCTTGAAATACTAACCCAAAACTGGTCATAACTCATCGTGTGAATGAGATGGATTTTTTTAGAAGAAAAAAACTGTAAGCCCCCTTTTGATCCAAGAACTTTCTAAACATTGTATACTAATATTTGGATGACGAGGTCACATTTAAGCAATATAGACTTGGAGGACCTCAATGAAACTTTAAAATTCTCAAAACCGTTGTACGTACATATGAAGAATTTACGAATCACCAAGTTTAACCCATCGTAACTCCTTCAAAATTAGTCAAATCACAAAACTGAAGATACGGTTGTTATCGAAATCGAGAAGCGATTCAAACTAGATGCATTATTGATATGTTTCGGTGAAGATTTAAAAAACCAAACTCGAGCACGAGCGTGAACGATGAATGTAATGAACTGTGATTCAAATCTCAATAAAAACTTGATTAATCCAGAAATTGAACCTAGATATTAATTTGCAGAACAGAACTGAATTAGGGAGGATCAACAATGAAATGAATTATTAAGTTTTATGTTGTTCGATGTGTATGAAAGTTGACGTGAGTGAACAATTTCAATTCGGGAAAACTCGATTCAATCTAAAGGAACATTCGTTGATTCAAAACTCACTGATTCAAGAAAGTAATGACAGCAATCAACTCGAAATATACAACCGAATGGAATAGAATCAGTTTTGGCTCTGAAATCATTGAGTTTTAGTATTCCGCCATTGATGAACACGGTGAGGAAGATGATGATGAACTGAGATTTGCAAAGTTCAACAAAACTCGATCCAAAATCAAAATTGATTATATAAATCAACTCGTACAAGTAAACCGAATTGAATGAATTTAATTGTGGTGAATGAATCAAAGTCTTATGAAATCTAAGATGAAGAACAATTGTTCGGCGAATGAACAGAGATAACGTTCTCCAATTTTACTATTGAACTAAAATTGAACCAAAATCAAATTTGAAGCAAGGAATGCATTCGTGTAGCTTCACCGAATCATATTGAACTAGAAAAAAAAACATGATTAAGCGTAATCAGAGATAAAAAATGAAGAACAGTGGAATTTCTTAAGAACAGTTTGACTTTAAAAGAAGTCAAAATCGATGAAATTCCTTCAAATCTGAGTTCGAATTCAATCCAAAAGAGTAAACTTCGTTTTTAGTCCTCAACGTTTGCACATTTTAACAATTTTAGTCCCAACTTTTAAAAAATCTTGATTTAGTGTCTCAGATTTCATTTTTTTTTCAATTTTGGTCTCAACGTTAATAGTTGTTTAAAGAGCCGTTAGACTGTCCTCATGTGGTCCCCACATGATGTGTACTTTTTTCATTCCCGTTTGTTTTAACTCATACTTTAAAACAAACAGAAATAACAAAAAGACACCTTATGTGAGGACCACACGAGGGCAATCTAACGACTCTTTAAACAAATGTTAACGTTGAGACCAAAATTGAAAAAAAATGAAATCTAAGACACTAAATCGAGATTTTAAAAAAATTGGGACTAAAATTGTTAAAATGTGTAAACGTTGGGGACTAAAAACGAAGTTTACTCAATCCAAAATGATGTAGAATCACGCCTGGATTGCTCTAATACCAATTGAAACGCATATACGGATCGATTCTATGGTAAATAATATCGAGACGGAAGTTTTGTCATATATTGTGTTGAATGATTACATAAACCGAAGGAGTATACAACGATTAAGCTCTTGGGGAGGTTGGACAGAACCTCCCCTCTCAACCACATAGACACTGGACAAAAACTTACAAAGAAATAAAAAGACGAAACTATTTATACTTCTTCATTCTTTCCGAACTGGGAAGCTCCGAACTGTGTCCGAACTCCCTCCGAACTCTGTCCGAACTCCCTCCGAAATTGGAGTTCGTCCAAGGTTCGGACAACTCCGAACCTGGAGTTCGGCTGGGTTTCGGACCCCAGTTCATGTTTCCGACAAATCAGTCTGTTTGACAATTCAAACAGTAACGGCCACACAAGGTTCATGCATCAACAATTTTCCTATCCTCTTCAAGCCTGATGAACCGTAGGGCCCTATTCCTTACTTCATCAAGTCTGTGATAGGGATTCATTACAAGATCTTGATAGAAGGGCGAATCCTTATTGAGACCCATCTTGAACGCTTGGACAGTAGTAGCCACTATATTGGGAATATCCAAGGTCTCCTTCCCAAACCTGTTTACATAATCCCTGATAGACTCGTTAGCATACTGGGTAACCCTGTAAAGATCACTCGTCAGTTTTTTAAAAGTTCGACTACAAGAAAACTGGTTATTGAATAAGTTAATTAGATGAGAAAAGGATGGGATAGAATAGGGTGGAATACTCAGTAACCATTTCAAGGCTGAACCTGTGAGTGTTGACCCGAAACCTTTACATAGGCATGCCTCCTTAATATCAGGGGGCATGTAGATCACTTCCATCCTCTCCATATACTGAGCTACGTGTTCCTCTAGATCAGTTGTGCCATCGTACAGTTTCATACTCGGAGTCTAAAACCTCTTGGGTATCTCCACGTCACATATGGGGGAAGCGAACCTTGAAAGTCGATGGCTCGATGGTGCTACATCAGGTATAGGCTGGACCACCCCAGGAACACTCGAGATCATCTCCTTCAGTTTCTTGAGTTCCTTTGCTACTGTTGGGCTTAAGCCTGTATCCTGCATAGATTTGTTAGTATGAGTATTAAGGTTAGGGGTTCCAAGGATGTTACCAGTATCCTGGGTAGTGGTTCCCCCAGGATTCGATGCAGAGTCCCTGAATGTAGACATCCTGGGCCTGTCAGACAAGGTGGTATAAGCGGTAGCATACGTAGGCCTTGGATCAATGATTTGAATGTCATATGCTAGACTAGATTCGTTCGCAGGACTGCCGTACTGCAGCCTTCTGGCTTGAACAGGAGACACGGGTGTATGATCCACCCGATTCATCTATGACCTCAGCTTGGCTACCTCTCTAAACATGTCCTGGTTCACTTTCCGCTATTGTTCCATATATTGCTGTACTTTTGCGAACATGGTAAGGAGTTCATCATTGGAGACCATCAGTGGAATTTCTCCGCTACGTTCTGTGCCCATGACACCCTGATTGGTAGCCCTGCTGGTATTGCGGTTCACGGTAGTGGTTGTTGACGTGGTGACCCGTGGCGGTGGTGGAGGAAGAACAGTTGCTTGCAGGGGTAGTTGCATTCGAGGTACCTGGTTGTGTTGCCATTTTTTAATAGATCTTCGTAAGATCAAGTTAAGAATAAATCCAACAAGAGTTTGGAAATATATTGACACCAATTGCCCCACGGTGGGCGCCAAATGGTTTTGGTAAAAATTAGTAAGCAAAATTAAGTAACAAAATTTGTTTGTGAGGTATGGTGCATTGAATGTATAGTTTGTAAAATCAAATTTGTTGGTTAAAATCCAAGGCTTAAACAAAGATGAGTGGAAACACAAGAAATACCTTCCCTGGATGCAACTATAAACAATGAGATTTGAAAGGGGGAAAAGCACTTAATCCTTGAATATCTCCAAGGATTGCCGGCATAAAAAACCCCTTCGGCAACGATAACACACCTTGCCTATTTATTGCTAAGTTAAATATTCTGAGTACAAGTGTTTGCCCTTGTTTGCTAAGTGGTAGTGTGAATACAAGTTATCGAGAGAGTGAAAAAACTAAGTCCTATGCCGCGTATAAATAAATAGGAAACCTAACTAACATCCCGAGATTCCTGGGATCTTCTTTCAACTACTTCCGGCCGTTATTTGAACAAGTTTAGCGGCAGGTCTCTCCTTCCACACGTGCCTCTGACTTTGACAAGGTCCATATGACCGTTACTTTCCTTCTCGTTCCTGGCTTAAACACACAAAATCAAAGAGAAAGATTAGTAATGCTTTCCTAGCATGCATGGTACCCGTGCATGCTGGGATTGAGTAGTCATATATATTCAAAGTATACTACATCATGGGATAATAATTAAATAGAATATAGGCAGAAATCCTAGGTTTGGTTACCGAAAACCAAGTCCCTGTATGTTTAACATCTAGGGGTCCTAACTTGTCGGAGACTATTAGTAAAACATAGGACAAGAATTCAGGGTATAACAACGCACAAGTACTTCTCTAAGGGCTTCTTTTTTACAACTTTAGACACTAATCAGGTCATAGTTGCTGTAAAAAAAATAATGCAACAAGAGAAATATACTTACACATGATATTCCTAAAATCGCGCATTACAAAAACAGAATAACGCAACAAAAAAATTCTAAATTTTCACTTCATTTGATATAATAACATTTTCTTTACAATATAGAGGGGAAGGGATCCTCACAAAAGTTATAAACAAAAAAGACAAACAAACAGAGATAAAATGCCTAGGGCTCCCTCAACTCTTCCAAGAAGGCAGCTTTGTCCTTTGACTTTTTATGGCTGAAAATGCGTGAGCGGTAGATCGTCTACTTAGTCGTATCGAAATCAATGTAAAACGTGTAAGAACACGAGATGTAAATACATTGAAGCTTTGTATAAACCACAGAGACCACAAAGTACACAGATATGAGATATGACTAAAAGCTCTAAGACCGTTTAGACTCCTTTTGAATACAACACATGACACGCTATTTATAGAGCTGAAACTCGATGTTCTGAACCTCAAGTTCGGACCTGTTCGGACCAGTCCGAACTCGTAGTTCGCCAGGGGTTCGGACCAAAGCTATCATGCATATCTTCGTCTTGTATTCGATACTTACATGACGATCAGGAACCATGTATCAACAAACTCCCCTTCGACATGTGTAGTATCACCTTCCGATTAAAACTTGTATCTTGTATCTTCAATCCAACTCTCCCTCTTCTTTGACGATGAGTTCAATCTTGAATACTTGATATTGCATCGTGTGTAATCTCTTTATCGACAATCTTCAGAAGACTTGAAGTTGTGATGATCTGTAGAGACCTG
>JBCNJP010013352.1:0-12497 GCA_039602395.1 Deinandra increscens subsp. villosa
ATAAGCCCATATTAAGAAATATATTCTTTGTTCATTTTTATAAATTACTAGCCATTTAGTAATTTGAATCCATTTTCCAAATAACCATGATTTTATGTCCATTTATGTTTTTGGTCATGTAACAAGTTAAACTAAATATAACATGGTTCATATTTATTAACTAGTATATTAGGTCACATGAAATAATAAACATATCTACTAACATAAATATGTTAGGACCAAAAATAATTAATCCATCTACTAACATAAACATGTTAGGACAAGTAAATAACAAATCTACTAACATATATATATATGTTAGGATCAAATGTAACAAATATTAATCATAATACATGGTTAGTCTTAGATTTATATTTCATTAAATATGAAGGGGTTTAACATTGTAAATCAACTAACTATGAAATCTTTAGATTTCATAAACAAGATCATGGTACACACTTGCTACTATCCAAAAGGGTTCACAATTGTGTTTCACCAAAACATTATGGATCTTGAAAGAATAGAGGTAAAGAGAAAGAGTTTGTTGTTAGTTGATGAACAAAGTAAGCTTTCAACAAGAAATTTAAAGATCTAGATTTGAAGTGTAGGTTGTCAAGACTTGATGGTTTCATTTGGGTGGTGAATAATGTAAGAAATCATAGGAAAAAGGGGTTGTAGGAGACTCACAAAGAAGTGAGCTCAAAACCGAGAGAAGGAGGCAGGAAAGGTGGCGGAGGTCCGGCGGGCTAGGGTGGTCCAGTGGCTTCTTTGTGGCGGCGGAGGGCTGTGGGGTGGTGGCTGCTGCCGCCGGCAGTGGTGGTTGCGGGAGGTGGCTGGCCGAGAGCTCCAAGGGAGAGAGGGAGAGAGTGTGTGTTGGTTGTGTTGGTGGTTGTGGTGCAAGGGAACATGTGCAAGGGTGGTCTCCTATATGTAGTCATGTTAGTGGTTAATGGCCACTAGATTAAACCTTAAACTCTTGGAACTTGCTCCCTTGACAACTAGCAAAAACCATAGGGTAGGTGTGTTGTCAATCTCCCATGGCTCCCAACTATCTAAGTGTAGGTGATTAGTTATATAAACTACCCATGCATTTTATAAAAAAAGGAATGAGTTTTATAAAATATGAAGGTGTTGGGAGTTCATAAAAATCTAAGCTTTTAAAAATTAATTCCTAGTATAATAAACCACAAAGGTGGTGGGTTTTATAAAGTTGATGGGCCAAAGTTTTTATAAAATCTAGTTGGGCTAATCTTATAAATACTTATGGGCCAAAAACAATTTATTTAATTTGTTTTATGATTTGGGTCGAAGCCCAAATGAAATCGGTTAGCGAATGGGCCGAAGCCCACACGAATTTGGAAGTTGGGTCGGGTTTTCTTGGGTTGGGCCGCGAAGGGGGATTGGGTCGGGTTGGGTTGGTTTGCCGAGTGGGCCGAGAGGGAGGGGACCGGTTGCGCCGGTTTTGTCCCAAAGTGATTCGGGCCGCGGGTCGGGTATCTAGTTTAGGGAAAATACTCGGCGTGTCAAGGCGAGTCTATGGTTAAGTTGTCGGGTTGATCCGGGTTGATTTGGGCTTATTGGGCCTAACCGGGCCCAATAAGGTTAACGGGTCTCGTTTGGCTAAGTCTTGACAGCGTAACATTTTTTTGTAACATTTTAAGTTCATAAAATGTCCTAACAGTTTAGATCAGTTTTGATAAAATATAAAATGTCAAGTTTTATATTTAATTTTTTTATTATTAAAGTTCCATATTTAATAATACGAGACTTTCGTATTTTACGGGCATACAAACGCGGGATTTAAATCAGTTGATCATGCAGTTAAAAACAGTAAATCACATAATTGTTACGAAATAAAAGTCAATGGAGAAGGGATTTGACCTGATTTTGGACCGGGTGTCATAGAACACCCTGCCAATATCCACGGGAAGTCACTCCATACCCAATACCTTTTAGGTATCCCCCACTTTCTTTGCCAAGAACTAATATTAGGACATCCGTTCCTGGTTCTACGGTCACAGATCCCGCATTTATTTTTGTTTCATTCGAGGCCTGCGGTAATTAATTTACTTAATGTAGTGAGGTGCTGTTAATTTTTAACATGTGAATAATTAGGTGTATATATAGCAATTAAACTTACTATATCATCTGCTACGCCCTTCACCACTGGCGTTTTGTATTCACCCTCTTTATTTACCCTTCCTTTGTTTTGTACCTTGTATTATAATAATAATATATATCAGACTTGAAACATACATTGCACGTTCCTAGCCATGACTGGGTGTAACACATTTAGCTTATTACCAGTTTTTCTTTTAGATAGACGTATCCTCCCCGTCCCATTGTATGTCATAAACATACTATGCCCAAACCTCTTTTGCACTCTTTGACGCAGCCTTTCCAACAGAACAGTAGGATATATAATTATAATCTCATTAATTAACACTTAGCTTAATTAATGAAATTTGCAGTTTGAATTGAATAAAACCTTGAATTCTTCAGATTTTGTATATGCTACAAATCTGTCCCAGTCTTCTTTTTTCACAATAGCGCGATACATCTTTGGAACTTTCTCAAGCACGGTGGATTTTGCTAGGTTGGGACGAATGTGTTCCTCGAACATCTTTCTTCTAAAACTCCTTAGCAACCCACCAAGCTGTACCATTATAGGACCCCTTCGACAGTCATCAATTTTGAATAATTGCTGATAAAATAACATATGACAGGATTTTTTAGTCACATATATGGAATTCAATAATTTAAGAAACTTAATATGAGAAAATGTTTAATTTTTGGCACCTTCCTCCATTGTAGATACCTCAATCCAACCTCTGACCTTGCAATGTCTCCCACAAAACTCAAAAATTTTGGTCTATGCTCCCCGCCAATCCTTCCCAGTGCATCAAATGTTAATGGCCATTTTTCCCCACCATTTTTCTCAAATTTGGTACGCCACTTTGCCAACTGTGTCAACCCCCTCTTGTTTGCTTGGGGAGCATTGTCGACCCAGGCATCATTGTCGAGTTGGGCATCATTTTCAACTTGGGCATCATTTTCGACGTGGGCATCATTGTCGATGTGGGCATCATTGTTATCCATTTCATCCTTTTCACTCTGTTGTGAATAATGATCATCATTGTTATCTATTTCATCTTCTTCACTCGCTTGTGAATAATTATCATTGTATTCGCCTTCACTGTTATATCTATGGTCATTAAGATCCTTCAATGCTTCACCTGCATCATGATCCATTGTTAAATGAGACGAATCCTGAAATGAAATAAATAGAATGAAAAAAATGCGATAAAATTTTGGTGAGAGGGAATAGGAATTGATCAATGAATTTTGGGAAAATTTGAAAAATGGTGGGAAGTAATTTAGGGATTAATATGATCGATCCGGGTGAAAGCATCTCACCAAATAAGGGCGTGACAACATTTAATTAGAGATTTGAATTTTAAACCCCTTTTTTTGCTTTACAGGCTTTGTGTAAGACAAAAGACAAAAGACCACATACCAAAGCCTTGATTCTCTCTAGCATCTTCATCAGATCTACGTTCTCTCTTGGAAACTTGAAACCTAATCAGTTCTATGCCCATTCCGAACCATATTCAGGTAATCGAATCCTTCAAATTCACTCAGATTTGTTTCTCCAATTTCTGATACTTTCACATGAGATGCTTGTAGATTTGATTTTATTTTGAATTTGAGTCCAACATTGCATTCTTGTAGATTTGATTCTTTGATAATCCAGGAAAACCCTCTTTCTTTCTCATCAGTAGACAGGTATGTTCTCTGGAAACCATCGATTTTAACATGGTTTTTTTCTTACTTACTTGGTGTGTGGATTGCAGAAATTACGAAGTCGGTGTTTTGTTAGGTACTTTGTTCTTATGGTTTTGTCTTTACAGGTATGTGTTGGTATCTCTTATATATTTTCTTTGCTGTTCGATTTGCTTTGATGATATCGCATATGGCATAGCTGCTTTATTTATGTATCACCTACTAAACTCTTGTTTGTCATCATAAACTGATTCAACTCCACCTGTTTCATTCAAGGGTAAACTTCAATTTTCATTTCGAATTTGATAAAACTGTTGGCTCATTCAGATGCAAAATTTGTTGTTTTTTGTAGTTGTTCTTGGAGTGATGGGCTTTATTAGCAGAACTGATGGCCGTATATTAGATTTTATGGCACCAAGAGTTTCAGACAATTTCATCCATGATAGTATTTTTATTATTATCTGTATGAAACAGAGTAGTTAGGTTTGATTGGAGGTTATGATTCATTATTACGTCTAAAATTGACATGCTCCGATCTTTAGTTCATCATAAGCAATAAGACACATATAAATATGATTAGTTTTCTCTCTTTAGGACAGGGTCTGGATATTTCCCAGATGACAAACATCCATTCAACAATGACAAATAATGAATTTTTGTAAATTTAAAATAAACATCACCCTTTCTTTGTAATTAATCACATGTAATGAGGGAATATATATTGTTCAGAGCATTTTGTGTCTTCTTATGCCTAATATTAGGCCACTTGTTTATACTCATACAACTACAAAAAGCAGGAAAAAGAGGTATGAGAGACTGCAAACCACAAGTTTGAAAAGTGTGTGTGCTTTCACAGTTTGAAACTCATAATTTATCTCTCAAATGATCATATATTTAGAGGCAGAATCTCTTAATCCATACATTATGTTGCAATAATAAGATAATTATTTATAATAAGAAATTTAAGACACCCTATTAATGGAACTTATTTGGTTTATGGATAAATAAGAAATTTAAGACACCCCATTAATGGAACTTATTTGGTTTATGTGTGTGTGCTAAAACAGGTGTACGACACTCCTTTTGAAAAACTACTAACAACGAAGATTAAATCCAAGATGAGGTAATTATTTCTTACCTAATTTTGCGACATCAATTTAAATTGGAATATTTAATTTAGCCTCTTTCTATTGTTATTATGCTATTTCCCGCATTTTGTACCGCTAAAGACGTACATACTTTTTTGAACAGGAGGAAGAGGAAGTCTAATTTCATGCAAATTATATGATTCAATAGATGACCATGTTATATATTCAGAGAAACATATGTTGAGGTATAATTCTTTGGCTTAACATGGTTAAAAAATTATTATGTTCACAAATATAATTATGCAAATAAAAAAATGTTCGGCTCAACATGAAAGCGCCAAAACCCACTCATGGCACAACTGAGCTGGTTTTGTTAGAATCATCCAAGAGCACCAAAATTGCAATCGATGAGCTCTCCTACAAATGGATAAACAAGTGCACACTGCAAGAAACTCTAAAACTACATATGTCCACAAATAAGAGTACAAGATGCTATAATATAACTGTTTAATCAATTTAAATATATATATATATATATATATATATATATGTTTTCATTAATAATGCAATTAAAGGATGTTTTTGTAATTTGTTTTTGGCAGATTGACCTTAAAGTTAACATGGATGTTATAAGACTCTTTTTTTAGTTATGAGTTTACTTTTTGCAGGCTATGTAATCTATTGGGTCTCTGTGAAACTTGGTGGAAGAAAGAGCTTTATAAGACTCCATTTCATTAAAGCTCAAGTGTATTTTTGTGCAACTTTATTTCTATTCTAGAGGGATGGATGGATGTAAATAAGATAATTTAATTTAGTTTCTCTCTCTTTTTACCTTATTAGTAGAATGCCAATGTTTACCTGATTTACCATTTGTTAGTTAAATCATAGCTTTTGTGAAATTGGATGATTCTTTTGGGAACTACACATAAAAATGGGACAGAGGGAAGGCCTTTGCCAGAAAGGGGTGTAATGATCGATGGGAGCAACTTTCAAAATTATTTATTATACAATGTTTAATTTTAACACCTCATCAACATATTTATCAACATACAAGGGTAGATAAGCTAAATCGATGATACAAATGAGATAACCAATATACGTACATTCGAAGATATATCACGAGGGTATGAATAAACGAACAAAAATCAAGTACTGCATTCGTTAATTCCTAACTGAATTCCCAAATTGTTGTGTGGCCATAACAAGCGAACAAATGACGAATAATGCATATGTACTGCCGTGGCCGCAACGCGCGGGGACATCAATAGTAGTATTTTAAACATAACTTTAAAATGATCTTTAAATGTAAAATGGAATATTAAGCAATAAATTTAAGTACTATAGACACACCACACACACACACATACACACACACACGCATATATATATATATATATATATATGTTGTAATATATACATTATCGGTTATATATATATATATATATATATATATATATATATATATATATATATATATATATATATAGGGTGAGGTTCACTGTAGACACTTTCGCATGTGAAATAGTTATTCTTCATATGTTTTCACATGTGAAATTTTCTGAATAATTAATGAGAAGAAAAAAGAAAATTAATCACACTTTATTGGGACTCATTGGTCCCAACTGACCCTCGTTGCCCCTAAACACACCTTATTAGGCCATCATTGGTCCTAAACACAACTTATTGGTTACATACATACCTTATTGGGACTCGTCTCAACTGACCCTCGTTGCCCCTAAACACACCTTATTGGGCCATCATTGGTTCTAAACACAACTTATTGGTTACATACACACCTTATTGGGACTCATCCCAACTGACCCTCGTTGCCCTAAACACACCTTATTGGGCCATCATTGGTCCTAAACACAACTTATTGGTTACATACACACCTTATTGGGCCATCATTGGTCCCAACTGACCCTCGTTGCCCCTAAACACACCTTATTGGGCCATCATTGGTCCTAAACACAACTTATTGGTTACATACACACCTTATTGGGACTTATTAGTCCCAACTTACCCTCGTTTCCCCTAAACACACCTTATTGGGCCATCATTGATCCTAAACACAACTTATTGGTCACATACACACCTCATTGGGACTTATTGTTCCTAAACATGCTTATTAGTTACATACACACCTTATTGGGACTCATTGGTCCTAAACATGCTTATTGGTTAATTCCCCAAAATTTAAGGTTTTTGTAGATCCGTTCTGTTTTTTGTGTTTAGGGTTTTTGTTTAACGAAATAGAGATTATGCGAATAGATTACATCTTTTACCTAAAATTATGCATCAGTTATTGATCGGATTGCAATTATTGATCGTCTCTGTTTTCGATGATTAGGGTTTTTGTTTAACGGAATGGATATTGTGCGAATAGATTACATTTTTACCTGAAATTATGCATCAGTTGTTGATCGGATTGCAATTTTTGTTCGTCTTTGTTTTCGAAGATTAGGGTTTTTGTTTAACAGATTGATTTTATAAACAAAAATAGACAAACAAGTATATAACAAAAAGTGGATTTTATATTACTGATTCCAATTCCATACACAAAATTCTTTCCTTATTTACATGTTCATTCCTAAAAAAACAAAAGACAGAGCAGTTGCGGGTTGAGGTTCACGGGAACCTAGATTCCATCTCCTCCACCAACTCCAAATGCCTACTCATAGCTTCTTGCCTCTGTTGAACCAACATTTGAAGCCTGGCATTGGAGACGTGTATCTCTTCTACCAGAATAGTTGACATCTGGTATCTTGATGGACTTGGTGGCTCTGTAAGTACTTGGTTGAGAAGGGCCAGCCCGTCTAAGATACGTTGTCTCTCTTACGTGATAATCACCCCATACCGCTCCAGGGTAGCAATAGTCTTTATCTGCAAATAATTTTCAACTATTTCTTTCAATTTTGCAATTTTGAGAAGGATTTGAGGGTTTTGAGAAGGGGTTTGATAAGTATTTTGAGAAAAGGTTTGATAAGGATTTTGAGAAGGGTTTGATAATGACGGTGAGAAGTTTCTGATTACTAACCAGCCAACCCGTCTAAGATACGCTGTCTCTTTGCCGTGATAATCACCCCGTACCGCTCCAGGGTAGCAATAATCTTTATCTGCAAATAATTTTCAACTATTTCTTTCAATTTTGCCATTTTGAGAAGGATTTGAGGGTTTTGAGAAGGGGTTTGATAAGGATTTTGAGAAAAGGTTTGATAATGATTTTCAGAAGGGTTTGATAATGACGGTGAGAAGTAAGTTTCTGATTACTAACCAGGTGGTATGGTTATATGTGCAAATCACTTGAGTATGCCTAAGCTTAGATGCCAATCACTAGAGCATACCAAAGGTCTGATTTTATTGAACACTGCATATGATAATTACTTTCACTGTTTCACACGTTCTCCAAGTTCAAATGAAATTTCTACACGTTATAAAAAAACTAGTAAACTACTAAAAATTTAATCACACGATCCGAAATCATCCGAAATGTGACGCCCACTCCCAGACTTGGCACTAGGAAGGGTCACGAATCGGATTTACTCATGAACACAAGGTATCAACAGAGATATTAAGCAGCGGAAATTTAAAACTTTTATTTATATAAGCCAAGTACTACAGTAAGAGAGATATTGTACATAATTATGACTAATTATAAATACGAAATCTATAACTAAGCCAGCTTGCCAGAAATCCTTCCTTGATAGCTTTCCCGATTATCCCGTCCTCACAAGATCCGTGCCTTTACTTCTAAACGTCTCTGCAGAACCTAGCATACATACTTTTAAAAAGTCAGCTTACGCTGGTGAGTTCTACCGTTTAGTTCAAAACCGTTAAAGTGTTTACCTGGTTTTCACAACACACATTTATAAATCACATATAAATTCTAGCACGTATTTATTATGATAATATATCTTATTATCTTAACCATGACCCTAGGCTAAACTTCTAGGTCACTATATTTATCTGACTCTTTTATTATGAGCAGACCTGCCACTGCATTCTCTAGGGCACCCCCATTGGAGAAGCAGCGCCGTCCGTACACGGTACTCTAGGGCACCCCCATTGGAGCAGCAGCGACTCCTCATTCTTACCAGTAACCCTAGGCTTATCATCTGGGTTACCGACTCTTCCTATGAGAAAACCTGACACTACATTCTCTAGGGCACCCCCATTGGAGAAGCAGCGCCGTCCGTACACGGTACTCTAGGGCACCCCCATTGGAGCAACAGCGATTCCTCAACTTTATATACCAACTTTATACTTAACTATATTAGGTCATTTTCTCGTCTTAATGACTTAATTTCCGATCACGTATACTACCTACCCCTAGTTAAATAACCAGATGCTTTAGGTTTGTTATTAAACAGTGATAATGCATTCATATACTGCAACAAATGGACATCCCCCAATTTACCGTTAGTGTATGTATACAGGATGTACCAGCGGCGTATCCTCCACACTTCCAATATACCGGGTAACTTATACTACTATGTATATATATAGGATGTACCAGCGGCGTATCCACCACATATTAATATAAGCAAATGCATCACTTGTTCTCATATAATCATACATATTCACTAAATGTTTACTAACAACTCCCTAGTCACTTGGCTACTTAATTTCAAAGCAAGTATATACACATCACATTATAATCAACATAATTGCATAACACGTATAAGCAATTTAATAACAATTTCATCATATAACACGTATATATCAAGTCACAATTATCTTGAATATATGTTCACAAGTATTGTATGTATACTAGCCCGAAAACATTTAAAATATTTAAAACATTTAAAAGTGGGCTCATAGAACTCACCTGATATCTTTAATCAGTTATTCAGACAGAACCTCCGTTATGGTCCACAATTAACCTAATCGCGTATCGGATTGCGTTAATGCAAGGTCATTATAAATAATACCTATATCTCCTATTATCCTAATAATACTTTATTAGGGTTCATCTCTTTTAAGGTCAAAATGACCAAAATGCCCTTATAGGCATAATAACCTTTTTATTGATAATTATGAAGACGCGCATTCCTATAAGTAGACACTCACTCCGGGATCGCCCAGTGTTGGGATGCCATTGCCCAGATGGGATGGCGACACCCCCGCTATTGCCAGAAACCCCAGTGTACAGGTGCCTACCCTTCCGGTCCGCGCGAACTTCTAATATCCGATTAACTCGGTATTTTAAATACTTGATTATATAGCCAATTTATTTTCATATATTCTTATTATATATATAAATATGTTATAAGACCAAAAATCAAGTACCCATACCCTCCGGATTATTTTATAATAATTATCTTTATTTAGAAACCCTAATTTCATGAATTTCTCGTTTTATAATCAAAACTCATTTTTAATTCAAACCAACTTAGGGTGTTATCCATTATAACTTTTTATAATACCCTTTAAAAGATCTAAGCTTAATTCAACATCGTTTAGTCAATTTGGGCAGAGTAACGTTATGAAAACCCTAATTTTGACCCGTTAATAAAACCTTTACCAAACCTTTTCCAATTGTGAAATAAACTTAGGGCTTTCTTAAAATACATCATTTTATGATTACCTACAAAAATTCAGACCCTAATTCCCACCCGATCACCCGATTTTAGCAAAACAAGCTCAAGAACCCTAATTTTGACATCATTTTTAGAAACCATACTTAGAAATCGAATTAGCCAAAACTGAAAGAGGTTATTGTTAAGCATACCAAATAAGGGGTGACTGCAGAAATTCGGCTTCTAACTCTTCTCCGGTTGCTCGAATTGCTCCGACGAAGTTCTGATGAGGTTTTAGGGTTTTTGGGTGATAAATCAGTGAATTGGCAAGGAAATCTGTCGAATTGAGGCTTCAATTTATAGGTTTGAGTTCGTCCTAAGGTCCCTACACGTCTCATGGTGACTCACGGTCGAAATCTGACGCGTAGGTGATCAATTCTTGCACTCCAAGTCGAATAACGTGGCTAAAAACGAACCTGGTAACTTTCTGCTGCAGATGGGGTCTAGGCGTATCGCGCCGGGCTTGGTGGTGGTCCAGGCGATACGCGAGAGAGTGAGTTTCCGGCCAGCTTTCATTTTTTTACAATATTAGCCCTTCTACTTAGGTTTAATGCATTCTAGCCCCCTATACTTCTAACCTTTTATCATTTTATGTACCAAAACCTTATGGGACATATTTATAACATTTTATAAGGTTTCTAAGGCTCGGGATTCGTACGTTAACATATATATACATTTATATATATTTTCTTTATTAATTGCTAAATTACGTTTTAGCCCCTCAAACTTTACAATACTTATCATTTTATGTTATAAATCATATTAGTATATATTTTTACTAATTTCTAAGTCTCAAAATACTTATAATGAATATAAATACGTATAATACTTGTATATGTTTATATCTTTACAATAATTACGCTTTTAGCCCTTTTACTGTTTTCGTTAGCTATTAACACACGTATTTACACACATATATCCATCAAATGATTCATGTATCATTATGTTATTCATATAAACACATTATTCATCTTATATTTTACTTTCTCTCATGTTTAATACATTCGTTTATGCGCAATTCATCACATTGGCTATTAAATGCATATTTCTAACACATGCAACCTATCCAATGTATAGTCTTACCATATTTATCAATCAAGCTTACGTATTTATAATATAAACACGTATTTAATATATATATCATGTATCTATGAATTTTGGGATGTTACACGAAATTACTTCCATACATTCTTAAAATATTAATGTTTCGGAGAAGAAGAATAAACCGGAAGAACTAGAATTCCTTAGAAAGAAGAGTTCATCCTATTTGAGTGAAGATGAATTGAAACGGATGATTTGATTGGAATTAACAAACAATTAAGTGAAATTAATATAAAGGTTAAACATATTACAAAAACAAAATAAAACCTAATATTTGGTTTAAACACTTGACCCTCACAAGTCATAAACCCCTCTTTAAAGTTCCGTTGTATTCAGCGGCCATACGGGCGATAATAGCCGCCTCTTTCAGAACATCATCCTGAAGCTTGTAAATATCAATTCATTACAATTACTCTTTATTCCGGAACCCTAAAGAGGTTAATAATTCCCCACACCAGTAAAAGCTTGAAATATTCTTTGGTTTCATGTAAGTAGAGTTCGAACGCAACGAACAACAGGTCTTCCTTGGTTTGGTTCTCCTATTCATTCTCTTTGCATATCCTGTTCAATGTTTTGATTTTCTGGTAATCAAATTAACAAGTCAAAATTAAACGAAGAAAGTTAAAATTACCCACTGAGTTCATGAGGATTGAGAGAAGTTGAACTAGAGTTCTTCAGGATTATAAAGACTTATTCAGTAATAGAACCGGATGAACTGGAGTTCTTAAGGATGAACCGGATAAACTAGATTTCTTCAGGATGAACTATATATACTATAAATAACCAAAGTTGTTATTTCTGTTCATAGTCAATAGGATATTGCCATGTATTTAAACCCATTATCTAGTGAATCTAAAATCATTTTGGTTGAATACAACTCTGTTAGAACATATTATGATGTCTAATGCTAGGTCTAGGTGTTTTGTCTTTATATTAGTCATTTTGTAAGTTCTGGTCCCATCGTACT